>JAEIFU010001842.1:0-56704 GCA_018904235.1 Lordiphosa stackelbergi | reverse complement strand
GACATCACTACAATAAAAAATAAATTTGTTCTTAGTTTACCGAAATCGGTTGACAAAAGAGAGTAATCCGCTTTTTCTTGAACCGTGAAGATATTGATTTCTAATCAACTTTTTTGGTAACACTATTTTTGGCAGCTCAGCTGTTTTCGAGTCGCATGTTCCTGTTAAACATGTTCAGTTTGGACTATAATTTAACCTTGAATCGACTTACAAACGAACAACGCTGGCATATTACTGAATTTTATTATCAAAGTTCATGCTCGGTCAAGAAGAGCATCATGCACTTCTTCCATGTTATCTTTGGGCGACGTAAGGCGCCAATTTACATTATTGAGCAGTAAACTACTAACACGATAGAAGTGTCCACTTCGCTTGTGTTATTAATGACCGTGAATTAACGATTCGCGCCGTTCGCAGCAAGTAAGTCTCTGTTAATCCACTACCCGTGGAAAATTTTGAGGAAGGATTTGGGTAGAAAACCTTTTAAAAAAACGCTTGTGCAAGAATTGAAGCCACACGACCGACTACTACAACGGTGAATGAAGATCCACTTTTTTAAACAAAGCTCATTTGGGGTTGAATGGATACGTGAACAAACAAATTGCCGTATTCTGTATGATTGAATGGAAAAATGCCCAATTGAAAGGTGAGTTCGGTGAACAATTTATTTGAGCCCAAACCGTCCTTTAGACTACTCAATTAAAGATTTCTCATACTAATTTTGTGCTCACTTTATGATCAGCTTTGACATGTTTTAAGAACATTTTGTGCTCACAATATAAATGCTGAAAATAAAATAATCAAGCCTGTTCTGAATTTCGAGTCGATTTTCTTGTAAAGTTAGCATTTTACAATCGAATTTAATTATGTTGTATAAGAAGTTAACATCTATGGTTACTTGATCTGGTTTAACAAAATTCGGAACTGCTTAATCCCATGTGAATTCAATTTTGCCTTGTCACTTACTTAATCATACAACTTGCATTCGAAATACCAACGTTCCATGAAATTAGTTTCGGAATTCAGGACAGGAACAATCCATGTACACTTGCTGTCTCTCTGAGCAGAACACTTCGTTTCTCTTCGATTTTGTTCTCCAGTTGACCTATTTTTGTTATCTCTCACATTTAGAGCAGAGCCGGCCAGCAATAGCTACCAGGAGCCGAAGTCAGTCGTATTTTTATGCAAAAGAGAGCCAACTTTTGGTTGTATGAGTCAGTGAACTGAATTAAAAATAAAATGGCTGTAGTCTGGAGAGAGCTCTCTTGTTCTATAACACAAGTAGGGGAGAGTGAAGTGTTGTGATCATGGTTTTGTTTTTCGAACATAATAAATTTTGTATTTTAGGTAAAAGATGCACAAAAACTTTCCTCATCACTAGTTTTAAAAAAAAAAAATTTGGGTTTTTTTTTTATTTCATATTGAAAAAAAGTGATTTTTTGACATTTCGAAAATTTGTGGGGGGTTGTGAGCCACCCATCTAAAAGTTCAAAATTCGTGTTTTTAAGCCATTATTCTTTATTAAATGAAAAAATGAACAATTTTTCTCATATTCTGAATTAAGAAATATCAATGAAGAGTGAAAATTGATTGACGGCATCAGGCTTGTTTTCTTTTATATACGAGCACTTTTTGCTTGTGGCTGTTCTTTTGTTTGCCTTTTTCAATGTTTTTTTACTTCTTTGGGGAGTTTTTCCTCTGTTTTATTGCGCGTCATTGCAATATTCTCTTTGAAAGTCAAAACCGACTTTTTTCAAAGTGGCTCACAACCCCCCATATCTCACTTTTTTTTGGTGACGTCACATAACCAAAAAGAAATTGTTACAAAAAAAACATATTTCTATCAAAAAGGCAATTGACCAAAGATATTTCCCTCATACTTACTTTTGTCATTACGAAAAAATTTTGTATAATATTCACAAGTCAAAAATGAAAAAAAAACATTTTTTTTGAAAAAAAAGTCGAGTTCTGGTTCACGAACTTAAAGAAGGTGGACTGATAGGTTGCTTGCCAAAAGTTAGGTAATAAGAAGGGAGACACATGACATAAACAAAAAGTTTAAATTTATTTTTTTTTTGTGGCCAATATTCGAGTGGCTCACAACCCCCAGCGGCTCAGAACCCCCCATTCTCCCCTACGGTATGGACTGTGTATAATTTAATGTTTGAAGATTATTTCATGCAAATGTTGACCTTGACTGCGCCTCAAATGGTCCATCCGCTTAGTCCAATTTTGGCATACTCTTTCCAACATTTCGGCCGGTATCTCAGAAAAATGCTTCAATGTTGTCTTCCAATGCGTCAATTGAGCGGGGGAAAGCTTGTCTGTATAAATGGCTTTAACATAGCCCCAGAAAAATAGCTTAAATCGCTAGGTGGCCAATTGACCGGTCCCGAACGTGAAACAAAATGTTCACCGAACTCGCCTCTCAAATAAGTCCATTGTTGCGCGTGTTGTGTGGCATGTGGCACCTTTTTGTTAAAACCACATGTCATGCAAGTCAAGCTCTTGCATTTGGGCAAAAAAGTTGGATATCCTGTAGCGTTACCATTCACAGTTACGTTACGATTCGCATCATCTTTGAAGAAGTACAGTCCAATGATGCCACCAGCCCATAAGCCGCACCAAACTGTGATTTTTTCTGGATGCATTAGTAGCTCTTGCAATGCTTCTGGCTGATATTCACTCCAAAATCGACAATTTTGCTTATTTACGTACCCATTGAGCCAAAAATGAGCTTCGTCGCTGAACACAATTTTTCGGTAAAATGGATCTCCGGCCAACTTTCCAAGAGCCCATTCACCAACAATTCTACGTTGCGGTAGGTCGTTCGGTCAATTCTTGCACCAGCTGTATTTTAAATCCTTCCGTAAAATTTTCCACGTAACAGAGGCCCAATTGCTGCAAACGGCGACGAATCGATAATTGATGGATCATTAACACTGGCCGATACAACTGCGATATTTTCTTCAGTTCGCATTCTACTTAAGCGTGTTGGTGGTCTAATGTCCAACAATGTAAATTTAACTAACAGAGCACGCACTTTGAATATAAAATTCAATAATTTGCAGGCGTTGTTCGTTTGTAAGACGATTCATGGTTAAATTATAGACCCAAATCAACACCCACACCACTTAGATCCCATCGAATCCCACCCAGCTCGCTGGTACCAATTGGTAAGACAGATGTATACTCATCATTCGGCGATTTAGCAAGCGGTTTGCAAACCAAGCTTAAGGTAAGATGGCAGCCTCCGACATTTCAAAACATTTGCTACTGTAAGCGGATTTACGCTCTCAGCTCGGTCCACAAATTTCTGTGTGTAGCTGGCAATTGATGAGGAAGATTGAAGTACGAATCCTCATCGAAGTGCTGGTTTACTCTCTTGGCCTGAGCTTCGGTATGCTCGTGGTAGCCGGTGACAATTTATAGCAGCCACTCGGTATGCGTTCGGCTCGTATATGTGGGGCGATCCGTTCACCATCGCTGATTTATGGTATAAACTTCGTGTTCACTCTCTTACTCTTTCTCTTTCTTTGGCAAGGCAGGCAAAACACAGCTAATCTTAGCGAGTATACCAAACAAAATAGTTTATCTTATACACGTTGTGATTGCTGAAGAGCAAAACAAGAAAAAATTTAATCTTTAAAAAAGTAAGTGTGGTTATATATTAATTTTTATATTCATATATTAAAAAAATTTAAAGAGCAGCTCCTAAAGGATTGTCTTGTCATTAACTGCGGACAAGACGTGCATTCGTACGTAAGGAACTATGCTCTCAATAAGTTCATTTTTAAAAAATAACACAAAATAAATTCTAAAAGTCTAAATAAAGTGTCGTATTTACAAAGCTTGTGAAAAAATTATAAAATTAATTATAAAACATGTTTTAAAAATGAATTGATTATAAAACTTAAATGTTACATCAGCGTTTTCTAAGCCTTGTTGCTTATATTTGAATGTTAAAAAGTGTATTTTTATGTGAAAATGTTTGCTGGGTATCTTTCTAATCAAGTCTCGTTAAGTTTTCTGCAATCGTAAATGGCAAATTAACCAATCAACCAATCGCAATGATTGCGTTTAGCAGGCAAATACTGCAAAAATTGTTTGCCAACTGGGAGTAAATTGCAGAACACAAATTGGCCCCCAATTTTTGAAAAATAGAGTTTGCCACTTTATTCCAAATTATAATTTTAAACTATATTAAAATAACAAAAAAAAAAAAAACACTTTCCAAAGTTGCCTCCTGTGAGGGTTGAACTCACGGCCTTTGGTTTACGAGACCAACGCTCTACCACTGAGCTAAAGAGGCTATGTGTGACGGGCTGCCAAATGCCATTTACAAAACAAGGCCCGGCAAGAGAGAGAGAGAGAGAGAGAGAGAATGAGAGTGAGAGTCTGGTAAGCATTGAGAAGCATGCGCATTGCAGGGCACTTTCTTTGCTGTGAAACTTGAAAAAAAACATTAAATTTAAATCATAATAACAATAATATTTATTTATGAATACAATTTAAATTATTAAACTAAGTGATGAAATCGGCGAAACAGCTGCAGCTGAGAAAACAACTATTCACTTTGTTGTCAAACATTTTTTCTACTACAATTAATTAAGTGAGTTCATGGGCTGATAAGATTGTTTTTTATCTACAACAATTAACTACAATGTGTTTATAAATGCATAAGTAATTAAAATATATTAACCAAGTTTTAATATTGAAGATTACGATTTGACAAACTATTTCTAAAATTGCAATAAATCATTTATCAATTTTTATTTTACGAACTGGTAAAGGCTATCTTTAAACTAATTAACTTAAATAGAAATTTAAAGCAGGGTCAAATGCAATGGTGCAGCTGTATATTCTATAAAAACGGCCAGATCATTTATATGGTCTAAGTTAATTAAATTTTCGCAAGTATTCTTTAGGGTCTAAGAAAAAACCATCCAAAACCCAGCAGAAGTGGGCTCCAATTTTTATACACTTGAAAAGTGTATTATAATTTTGCCCAGAAGTTTGCAACGCATAGAAGGAATCATCTCCGACCATATAAAGTATATATATTCTTGATCAGCATGACGAGCTGAGTCGATTAAGCTTTGTCCGTCCGTCCGTCCGTCTGTCCGTCCGTCCGTCTGTCCGTCTGTCTGTTTCTACGCGAACTAGTCCCTCTGTTTTGGAGCTATCGATCTGAAACTTTGCACAGAGTCTTCTTTTTACTGCACGCTGCTAATATGTCGGAACCGACCGGATCGGATGACTACTTCTTGTAGCTGCCATACAAATGTTCGTTCGGAAAATGGTTTTTAGTAAGAAAAACTGTTTTGTTCTCAATATTATTACTCTCAAACACGGTCATGGGTAATATGTAATGTTTTTAAGCTGATCTGCGAAGTTTGGTCGAAGTCGCTAACCGTTGAGACAAGCTATTTCAAGTGTATGAAAACTTCGGTACAGACGAAGTTAGCTTTGCCTTTCTCGTTTTTTTACTAGATTTTTGTTAGATTTACATCCTCGCACAAAAAGTAATTAACTTATATATATTGCTCAAGTCAAAACAATAAAAACATTTGGTAAAAACATTATTACATATGACTTTTGAAAACAATAAATTAGTTATGATAACATTAAATATAATACAAAGAATAATTACGTTAAGAAAATTATAGTTCAAATTAAGACATAACATTAAAAATTAAAAATTTGAAAGATCCCGTTCGTGAATTGTTGTTTACAAAACAGACACGACGTTCACGATAAAACTACTAAAGCTACTAAAACGCTTTTTTACTAAAACTGGCACAAATCACAACAGAAGTGCGAACAAATAACGAAACAAGAAAAACATCAAAAAAATCTTCGGGTACACGCTGATTCGAGCTCTTGATTTTTCCGCCCAAGTAAATCATCCAAGGCAAAGTCTTTAGCAAAAAGCTCTCAGGCTAATGTCAGAGTGCGCGCGAGAAGCGATGCAATAATATTGGGTGAGAGCAGTTTGCAACCTGCTTTCTCGCTGAACTCGCTCAGATCGCACGTAATATTTGTTGCATTCTTAGCTTGTTTTATTTGTAAATCATGCATATTATTACAAATACTAGTTTTTGATAATGCAATATGGGATAAATACCAAAATTGGACCAACGATTCTGCAATCTTCTGCTAATATTTAATCAAAAGTCGAAATTGACATCCGCAAATAATTAAAAAACCTTTCTAAATCTTTTCGTAAATCATTACATAAACTACACTAGGCAACAATGTCCAGTATATTGAAGGGTTGGTAATGATTCTAAATAATTTTCGTGTGCTAAACACGAATCCATTTTCAGTAATGGTCCATCACATCGAAATTTTTAGTAATTTGAGATTAAGATTGCAAAAAGTGCTTTTTTGACCAATTTCAGACGCGATTTGTTGGGAAGCTATAGTTTCGTTTTGGCTTTCGTAAATTACTAATTCTTAACCTTACAAAAAAATATTCCAAAGATTTTTTTACCGAAGATATACCATTTTGAATAGACAGTCTTGATAATAATAAAATATGACAAAATTGTCTGCTGCCCAAAAGTATGTCCTGTAGAAACATTATAGTAGGCTAGTAATATGTGTAGAGTTTCAAGAAAATATTCAACAAAACTTATTGCATACTTTGGGGCAGCAATAAAATAATAAATGTTTTGATACAATGACTAAAAAATAGTATATCTTTATTGCAAAAAATCGTAGAATTGTTTGCGATTGATTATTTCAAAGTTAAGGAGTAGTATTTTCCGAAATTATCAAAGAGAGTCAAAACTAAAGTATCAGTTCCCCACAAAATGCGTCCAAAAAGAGTCAAAAAATGAATTTTTTAAGCTCAATCAAAAATTCAAATCATCTAGAATCACCACCCTTCATCACCCTTCAATATACTGGTAAAAGTCTAATTTTCTTGCCTTGTGTTACAAATCTCTCCTTTTTCATTTCGGTTAAGTGGGAGACTTTATTTTGTTACAAAATTTAATTGTTGCTCTTGTAGCAAAATGTTCTTCGTCTGAATCCATCACGCCCACACTAATAACTAAAATACAGCAATGCAACTCGCTTGTGCTCAGAATAATCATAGAAAACAAAACTCACTACTGGCCTATCCTTGTATTATTAAGTAATGCAAATTCTGACAGCAAATAAAATTGAGCAACGCAACTACGATTAATCAAGAAAAACTATGAAAGTAACAGAAAACTAAGCAGAGAATCTCAGTCAAGCATCAGCTAACGGCCGCGTAGGTGAGAATATGAATGAATGAAGAAAATATTTGTGGAACAACAAGAACCAAAGCAAATTCAAAGAGAAACCCGATTTTTGTTTGAGTGTGTGTGTGTGCTCGCCGCCAACAACAAAACCTTCGCTCGGAGAGAAAGAGAAGAAAAAACACATATAAAGTTGTTGTTACGCTTAGCCTTTCTTTGGCTAAAGCGCGGAGAGCAACAACGAAATGGATTTTCGAGTTTAACCTTCCAAACGACTCTCAGAAAATGTGGAATCAATCCATCAAGAACCATTCCATTGCTCTTTGAGCTATTATTAAATAGAGCGCCTAATTTTGTATTTTCCAAATGTCAGTTAGACTCCTGACGGCTGTATCCATCATAATCAAGCCATGTCTCGTTAGGTCGTCCAAGGCACTCGCATCACATCGCTCATTGCCATAAACAAGCCGTACGAAGAACTCAGCGCTCTAGTCGCACTTTTTCTGTGCAATATGTGACCGACAAAGCGGAAATGCTTTTGTGGGCGCCCAAAATGGTAACATTTCCTTTTGCGAGCACACAAACAGAAAAAAAAACTCAAAAAACAGAGAAAATGGCCCCCAAACTTTGATTCAAATTTCTCTAGTTCTCTGGCACAATGCAAGCCATTCACTATTGTTTGGCCTTGGGTTTGTTTCAACTTGAGCAGCCAACCCAATGACAAATTCACTTGTCACACAACACACAATTGTTGTGAGCGATGAGTTCCTCCTTTGTCGTGGAAGGACAAGAGCTGGTTTAGAGACCGACAGATGTGCGCGATATGTGAGTGACAATTCTATTAGTTACAAATTGAGCAGCCGGGCCAACCAGCTAACCAGTCAACCAACACGCAAACGAGCTATTAACACCCGCCGTAACTAGTCCCATAAACATGGGTTCCTGCCCCAGAGTTATAAATGTGTAGCTGTATGCATACTCACTATGTTTGTGCGTTATGAAGTCATGATATTGTCATATGTTCTACTTGTTTTATTGAAGTTATGGAAAGCGGTAATCGGACCGGCCAAATGGAAAGGACACCAAAATGTGCTTGAGTTTGTGAGCGCGATAGACCTCAGCCGATTGAATTACTTTCTCATAAGAACGGCTCGTGTCTGTGTTAAGACCAAAGTATTCGTTTAACAATTTTCAATAAGTTTTATAGTATATCGTGGTCCACGTTGTCAAATGCTTTACTAAAATCTAAGAAGGTCAGGAATCTTACATGGCTTGCGTCTGTTTGCTTACGCATATCTGCGACTATATTTACAATGACACTTGTTCAACTACAGTTCTTTTTAAAACCTGATTGCTTCTGACTCATTAGAGAGTTAGAATCATGAAATGCTTGCATTTGTTTGGAAATTTTTTGCTCGAGGGCCTTTGATAGAAAAGGAGGGATATGGGGATTACTCTTGCGGTTTTCCATTTGTTAGGGAGAATGGGTGTAGTGAAAGCTGTGTTGAATATATGGTTCAATAAGTATTGGAAATAAAATTTTAAAAAATTTTGGGTTTAGTTTGTCCACATCTTCTGCATCACATTTAACATTTAAGATACTTTCTAGAACATTGCATGGACGGACACACATGAAGCAAAAACTATTATCACAGTGAATTGTTTACGTTAATATCAACGCATTTCCGCGAAAGTATCGTATGTTACTATTTATCGAAATTGTGATTTTAATGCCAAATTGTTAAAACTTTTGTCTCACAATTCTGCAAAGTATTATAACTGACCGTCTGTGGCGGTTAGTGTGCTGGACTGCTGGGCGGGAGGTTTTGGGTTCGATCCCGCCTCTGAACATCTAATAATAAACGTTTTTTTTTTCTTTAGAAAAACTTTAGAAAAAATAAATTTTACACATACGGTCACCTTCACCAGCTATTGGCGCCAGCTGTGAAGTAATCTAGCCATGAAAAAGCAAATTCTCAAACTTTGCCGTTCGGATTCGGCGTTAAACTGTAGGTCCCTATCTCTTGTGCGAAAAATGTAAAGCACACACGCCAAGAGATTCAGAGAAGCTTGGCTTGGCCTCGTTGGAGGAGGAGCTGTATAGCCAATTTTACATTTAGATTATAACTGAATAAAAATAAAAATTAAGTTTCAATTTTATCGTATGTTACAGTGCATTTTCTGTTCGCTCTAAATTATCGTATGTGCATACCAAATTTATTTCATGTGAAAGATAACAAATAGTTTTGAAATCCAAAATAAAACATCACATTATAAAACACACGATCGTAAAATAGAAATTATTAAGATTACATAATAAAGTTGCCAGCAGTTCCTTCGCACTATAGCCGTACAAAAAAATACAAAAATCTATTTACCAAGAAGAGAATTCAGAAACTTATATACAGATGTAAATTGAAATGAAAATTGATATTTCTAGTAATTGTACATTGATGATTGTTCAAATAGTCTCCATATCTTGCATCGATTTCCCAATGGCCGATTTAGCGGCGATTACTCAAATGTTCAAATTAATTATTGGGCCAACGATTAGTAATCGATAACAATTCTCAAAGCACTAGAAGCTCACCGACATTCCAAATATTGACATAATTAGAAACAAATTCTTCAGTAAATACTAATAAAAAAACTTTCGTGCAGAAGTTTTGAGGTTCGGCCGATAAATGTTATTTTAAAAATTAGTTGAATGCTTTACGATATGAAAACGTGAAATTCAAATGCAGGTTTCCGCAGGTTTATTTTAAATCCACTTTTTTAGCAACAAGTAGAAGGGGTGGACAGACGGAGACGGAAAAAGACGGACAGAAAAGCTCAATGACATTTTTATTATCGAGAAAATATAAAGGGCATGGTAAAATAGAGGACGATTAAAATTTCATACCAAAAAATTATCAAAAATGGAGAGAAATCAAATACGATAAGATTTTGAAGCCAAAAACTAGAATAAATTGTTTAACTAAAAAGTTTTCCAAAGATTGTAGACAACAAACTATTATTTCAAACTTTAAACGATTTTAAAGTTATTTATTTAACTATACTACAAAAAAAAGTATAGAACCTCCAAAAGCTTATAATGAAATTAATAAAAATTATTTTTAAAGTTTGACATTTCTGAGACCCGGATCTGTACTTATAAACAACATATCTGGATTTGGAGTAAAGCAAAGAAGTAAAATGCAGAATATGGTTAATTTTACCCCTTGTTGGTACATTCGATCTTTTAGAAATTAGATTATTTTGAAAATTATTTTTCTTTATTATATAGCATCACACCTAGAGTACACAAAGAATAAATCAAATCTGTTTCATCGGCCACAATATAAGGTGCTTTTCGATTTAACAATAGTGTGGTTGTAAAGCAATGCTGAAAAAAGACCCAAAAAAGGCGGGACACGCTTTCAAATTTGAACAAATATTATATATTTTGTATCATATGTATTTTGGAATACAAGTCGTTGTTCCTAAAAATCCATTCCATGCTGCTGATTTTCTCACCCTTTTAAAAAATTGCATACAAATTAGCCATTCTTTGCGGATCGATCATGAATTTATAACCTATAAAACTATTAAAGTATTTATTAAATTGTATAGGTATAAGTAGGTACTTTGGTATGTTAAGATTGAAAATTTCAAAATGAGCTGATTTGTACGAGATTTATAAGTACCAAAAAGGGGTTAAATTAGCAATTCTCTGCATTTTAATTTAAAGTTTACAGCTAATCCATTGATGATATGGAGTTTATATAACCAGATTCAAGTTCAGCATGTCAAACTTGTGTAGAAAGACTAATTTGCCGAAGAAATGATAAAGATTAGATGTAACCGTTTAAAGGCGGTTCTCAAGTTATGAAAAGAGAACGCACATCGGTTGTTTTGTGTTCTGAAGTACGAATCACCCCTGTTACTCTTTGCACAACAACGAAACCGCACTAATGTTAGAAAGAGAGAGAGCGAGAAAGAAGAGAAGAGAGAGAGAGAATGAGAGCAGTGGGAGATGAGAGAAGCTGACATTCAGCTCCTTCACCATTCGTTTTGTTTGCACAGCCAAAATCGGACAGAGTATGATAAAAAACATTAAACATTATAGTCGGGCTTGTCACTGACTTTCCCACTTTCTTTTAGTTTTCTTTTGTATTTGCAACTTGTTAAGCGTGCGTAATTTGGCATTCTTTTCATTGACTATGAAAAGATAGTACAGAATCAATTAACTTAAGGTAAAATTAATTTAACCATTTATATAAAGTCCTTTTTGTTGAAATATAAGAGCAAAATGTGTATTTTTTCCCTTTGTCAAAACACTTTCTTGACATACTGTATAAGATACAGTCATCCGATTTTGACCAAAACTTGCAAATCTTTGAAAAGCATATAATATAAATAATTGCTGAGTTGGGAGACGTTAACATTAAAAACAAAAAGGTTTTTTCACTAAAACACCCTTTCTGACCGATAGCAGGTATAAGATATAGTCATCCGATCCGGTCGGTTCCGACATATTAGCAGTGTGCAGTAAAAAGAAGACTCTATGCAAAGTTTCAGCTCGATAGCTTTAAAACTGAGAGACTAGTTTGCGTAGAAACAGATAGACAGACGGACGAAAGCTCAATCGACTCAGCTCGTCGCCCTGATCAAGAATATATATAGTTTATAGGGTCGGTTGCAAACTTCTGGGCAAAATTATAATACCCTTTGCGAGGTTATAATGAGCAAAAATTTGTCTGCTCTACTTTCGGTTTGCAAAAGGCTTGGCATACTCTAACTTCAAAAACCAAAAATCTGAGCCTTTGCTGCAATAGTTGCGCAGGCCAAAATAAATACAAGGCTGTGGTAGCCGTGATAGCATATTTTGTATATTCTTTTAATTTCCTGAAAACTGTAAAGATTTCCTTTTTTCCTTCCGGGCACAATATGATGCCGGTAGACTCAGTACAAGCAAAATTTTACAGAAATAGGTTGCCAGATGCCGACACTGATTAGAAATTCAAGAACAAATCCATCAGGCTACGAATTCAAACACAGAATTTAAATATTGGAAACTTTTTGCGATCTTACTATTTAAGAAATAAAACTGTAATACAAATAGTATACCACAAAAGTATCATAAGGAATACATGAAACTTCAATATTCAAATTTAATAAAAGATTGTTGGAGGAAACGGATGAGAAGTCCTGCTTTTTGTTCTGTTTTAAATTTGAATAATTGTCTAATTCAAAGAATTTCATGAGGGAATGTTAGCCTACTAGATGTCATGGGTCATAGGTCGAACAGTGTGAAGGCAGCCTTAGTTCTTTAAGCTTCAATCGTAGATCGGGTAGTTTGTAGCGTTTCCACGCAGTTTAATTTGGCGGTTAATATGTAAAATTATTAAACCATGGATTTTGGGATGGTTTAAATATTTTTGTTTTAAGTGGTGCACATGTATTGAGTAGAAAGTCAAAGTTAGAGTGAAATACTGCTAGGTGCAAGTCGGGATGGGGGTCCAATCACATTTGCTAAATTCAACCGCTAGTGTCGTATGATCAATGCTTTTAAAATCTCTATATTCAAAAGAAAGGTCAATGGGGTCTAGGACTTATTCATACGTCAAAAAGATAAGATTGTGCTTCGAAAAAGCTGGTGCTGAGGCCTGATCGTAAATTAGAATACTTCCTTCCGCGGGATCGTTTGTCATTTCTACGCGAAGGTTAAGGAAAGAATGAGAAGAAATTGAAAATTCTTTACAGGTGGCACTGCACAGTGGTTGCGCTTATATGGAGAGTGCGGCCAAAAATACTTCCAAAAGAGTTAGCGGTCTGAAACTTAAAATATAAGTGATATAAAATATAAAAATGATTTTATAAAAAAGTGGGAGTGGGGAGACACTGGGACAAATTTTCCGAATTTTTTTTTTTTGTAAAAAATATCAATTTGTAATAGCGAATTACATAATAAAATACTTTTTTTTTGCTGTAGCTGCTTTTTCTGCATCTTTAGGTGAAGTAAAATTTTGTGAACTGAAGGGGGAAGGTAATACCAAGGATACATCTTAATGAGATTGTTATCTGTATTAAACGCAGATATTGACTGAAGACGTAGTCAGCAATAATGTTGCGCATCTGCCAATTAATTGTTTCTTGATGCCAGTAATTTCAGACACTATCTTTAGCTTTTTTTCATGAAAGAATCCTTTCGCCGTGCTTTCTTCATTGTACGTTTTTATTTCCAGTCTAAATGAAACATGAAGCAGATATTCAAAAATCTGATATAGGATTGAATCGGCTTTCGTGTCCTTTTACCCAAAACTACCCAATTACAGCAGCGAAACAACAAAAACACTTCACAGAACAAAAGCATTGCAGAAAATGTGACAACTGCAAAAGAGAAAACACTCACTGCATTTTTGAGAACTACCGCTGAGGGTGCCACTAGGTGCAGCTAGTGTGACCCCTTTTTTCATCCTTAAACATGGACCTATTTGGGAGAAAAAAAATTAGGAGGGTCCGAGAGGGACGCCACAACTAAAACCTAATATAAAACATAATATTCTAAGAAAAATCTTTAACTCACATTAAAATTACACATAACTTAAAATGGACTTAACAAAAGGCACACGGAATATAAAACACATATATTTATTTAAAATAAAGTTAACACCCTTGCGCTTAAAATGCATAATTTGTTCAATTTATTTGGACACTATTTGTAATATTTTTTGATTTTAAAAGTCTAGTTACACAGGCCACTCGCTCAAAGAAAAAAAAACGAGTGAACACGTGCTCTGAATTCGTATGCTATTTTTAGAAGTTACGGTTATAATAAACAGAAATATGAGTTATTAATGGCCACATTATGCAATTTAGAGGTGATGTAGCCACTAATTTCATGACAATTTTGAATTTAATTTTTTTATTTTTGTTTTGTTTTTGAGTTCCATTCAATTACAGTTTAGCACGGGGTGCAGTAGGCGGTCATTCCATTATTGAATCGGATTTTATTTCTTATCTTCCATCTTTGTTCCAATTAGTATTTATAAAGTTTCATTTTAATTCGACTTAACGCATAAACATGATTTCATGATTTCCACTCTGGTGTCATTTCTATTCTTCTCTCTTTCTATTTTCCGTGCTTAAGCACAAACCAAATGATTTACGCACAGGCAACGGGCGAATTAATTGCCACTAATCAAGTGATTTGAATTTTTCATGCGAAGACCTCGTAAAAGGGTTCTCTTGCTCTTCTCTAAGTTCGTTGTAAAAGGCAGCATAAAACAATTTATGGCGTTTTATAGCATCACTAATTACACGCAAGCGTCAGGTCTGATTAATAGCCATCAAAACTGAAATTGGTGGCTGATGGAGAACTGTGTGGCTGGAGATTGGGGTGGGAGCACTGTGGCATATGTTCATTGATTTTCTTCACTTGTGTATACACACGCATTGCTGATGAATGGGGCTAAACGACTGGATTTATGTATGTGGTCCAGGCCAAGACAGAGAGCAGCAGGAAAATTAAAGAAAAGGCTCGAAATAACGCCCCAGAATCGTTGGGTCAAGAAGCTAATTTATTGCATGCTGCCCAACGAGTTGTGAGTTGGCATATTTTGTGCTTGCCGCCCCCATCTTCTTTGGGTAGTTGTTTAGAGGCTGGTTTTCGTCTTCATTTGATTGTTGATTTTTGTTTTTTAGGGACGAGTAAATGTTCATTTGACTGTGGAAATTCTTGAAGCAACAAGAAAACTAATATTACATTCCTTTTGAGTTGTTTGAGGTTTGTTTGGGATACTTTTGATGTACAAGCTAAAGTTAGTTTGGCATCAGTTGCAATGGAATTTAATGCGAAAGTGCTTGAAGTGATTTATGGTCAGAGGACTTAGCCCATACTTGCACTCTTTTGACACTTGGGATGCCCATGAACTATGCGCATTGCTTGTTCTTTTCCATATAGAGATAGTCTTATAGTTACGAATAAGCGCAGTGCAACAACAACTTCATATGTGTTTACTCTTCTCTTTCTTTCCTATGCCTCGTTTCAATGAAACCACGTGCAAACACATAATAATTTCTCTCTTATTATGATTTTCTTATTTTCTTTCCCTTTAGCTTTTCTTGACTTCCCTAACTTTTGGGTATATGAATGAACCTAAATAGAGCTCAAATCAATCGATTTCCACTTGTCCTAATTAATATGACAGGAAATGAGTATGTGATTTGTTTAATTGTTTAGTAGCTAGTTGCACTATCCCCTCATTATTTTGTTGAACCATGCAATGGTCTTCCCCCTCCCCACACACTCACCTAGCTGGTAGACCACACACAAACTGATGGAAAAACCATTAATGTTCGTTAGCACAAAGCAAACCGACAATTGAGAGGCGTGGAGCATGGACGTGACATGTCCATGTCAATGTGCATGTCCTTGGTTTGTTTGCAGTTTGTTTTTGCTTGTTTGTTCTTTTTGTATGTTGTGCGCTTGATGGGAACTAAAAGAAGACAAAAACAGTTGTCAAAAGCCGAAAGCGCACCTGGTAATTTCATTATTCAAAATTTGTATGAAAGCTGAAAGAGAATGACCAATTGACTAACCGACTTACTGACTGACGACTAACTGGACTGGACCAGGACCAGCTCCAGACTCTTTGGCAATTTCCGTTTGTTTTTGTTGCTTGTTTGTTTGCTTATTTTCACTTCAATTAATTATAGCAGCCCCTCCCCCTCCCCTGGGCATCCGGCGTTTTATTGCTCTGCTCTATTAATTGCAAATTTCATGCATTCTTTATGGTAATTTTCTACTTGGCCAGACGCCCGCAGCTTTTGTCAAATTGTTTTTCGTGCCTCATTAGTCGATTGTTTTGCTTTGCCGCCTTCCCTCCCGCTTTACTATTTCTATCTCTGTTGTACTTCACGGTAATTCGTAAATTTCGCCACGATTTTTAATTATTTTTCCAATTAAATTTATGACCGGCTATAAATAAATAAATATTGCGTGCGACTACGAAATGTTATTAGCTGTTGAAAGGCGCTTAATTGGTATTTAACTAACCGGAAATGAATATAGTTTATTTATGGAACCAGGCGTGCGGCTCAGAATTTTCATTAATCTAGTGGTAAACAGCAAAAGCATAACAAAAACTTGAAAGTTATTATTATGATATTTTAAGCTGATGTTTCAAATATTGGCATTTAAAAATATGGTGCTATATCAAAAGTGATATTATAAATGCCCCCTCCATAATAGAAAAGATAATTTTGATATTGAAAAATGATATTTTTAATATCAAAATGAAACTTTATTGTACAACGTAATGAATATGACAACAAGATACAGATTATCTTTTGCTTTTTACATCACTGACTCAAGGTCAGGGGTTAACTTAAAATTCCATACAATCAACACAATTCAACAGTTATAGCTCATTACATTTATTGGCATAGCAATGGTATGTTTGGACATCAGCAGATTTTGTGGCTTTTCACACTTCAAACACTTGTAAAGACTTGGAAATTACACAAATGAATTTCTGATATGAAATTTCAGCCTGAAATTATGCAATGATTTTGAAGGTGTATCCTTTGTGAGTTGAAACTGCATTTATGTATTAGACAACATCGTTTGATCATTCCTTAATTCCTTAGTAGTGTAGTTCTCGTCTTGGCGCCGCCAGAATGATCACTGAACGGTCTTCAGAATCTTGAAACATCTAAAGATATAAAAGCATTTTCAACTTACAACATAATACTTGGATATGCAGAAAAAATGGATAAAGAGACACACAAATTAACTAAATCAGCAAGAGTGCCCTTTTACTGATTGAGGCTTGTCCGCATATCTCTGGTGCATTGATCTTTTCATTGATTTGAAACAACTTTGAGCCTTATGAATTAAGTCAAGGAAAATCATGAAAATCAGACTGTTAGACCGCAAAACTTTTTATTATTGGGATCTACAAATTCGATTCAGCAGTTGATAGCTTTGTAAGTAGGTGGTGGCGGAATGAGCTAGCACGCTATTCTATACGTTATTCGTTAAGTGCAGAAGGTCCAGTGTTCGACTCCCTGTCAAGCCTGAAAAATTCTTTCACTGTTTTCCCGAATGACTCAAATGAACCAAGTCATGTGGAGTAGAAGCTGTCTTTGGAATATGGGCGGAGCATTTACAGCGCAAGTCCAAAGAGGGTAAGTCCCGTTCGCTATTCCTCAGAAGTCTCAGAATGTAAGTAAAAACAAGTAAGAGTGTTGCGGTCGAGTGCCCCGACAGCAAAATACCCTGTTCCAAGTAATGTGGTTCCTATAGTTTGAACTCCTTTTATTTTAAAATTTATTGGAATAAATGGGGAGGCGTCTTTGCATATCTTTGGTGTTTTTGCTCGGATCTTATAGTGGTATATAGAATAGACAAATATTGGGCCTTACTGAATATATATTAATTCACTAGGTTCAAGCTTAAAAATTGTAGCTCTGACAGTTTTTCGCGGTTAGAAGAAGAAGGAGGAGGAATTTGGCAAATCTGGGTACAGTATACACCTACATACATGCAAAAATTCGTGGCTCCACCTCTTATAGTCTGTGAGATCCACGCGTTTATAAAAGAGAAAGACAGTTTTTGCTGTTAAAAGATGGGAGGAGGAGAATTTTCCAAATCTGAAACAAACTCGATGTGGGTAGAGTATACACCTACATACATGCCAAAAATTGTGGCTCTATCTGTTACAGTCTCTGAGATCGACGCGTTCATACAGGCAGACAGACGGACATGGCTAAATCGACTCGGCTGTTGATGCTGATCATGGGTCGGAGGTGCTTCCTTCTGGCTGTTACATACATTTGCACAACTTCATGATCCCCTTTTTCCCCATTTTTAAAAATAAAAAGTGTAATCCTACGGGGACTTGACGCAGCGCCCTCAAAGTTTTCTAAGCGAATTTATAATCCTCTCGACCATGGCTGTTGTTGCTCTCTGAGCGATAAAATTACTTACATTTTTAAATATGGTTTTTACGCCACGTATTGCTTATGGCTAATGGTCGAGTGGGCTTATGTGCCGTTGTCCGTGTTTTTAGTCTTAGGTGGTTCGAGGTTTAAGACCCAATGAAGTAAGTAAAACGAGAAAGCCATGCTAACTTCGTCTGTGCCGAAGTTTTCATACACTTGAAAAAACTTGCTTCAACGACTACACAGGAAAAATATGATATTTTTTCATATTATAGTCATATACATTTAAGCCGATATGAAAAAATATCAAATTGATATGTAAAAATTTCCAATCGATATATTTTAACATATCATAATAACATTTTTAGTATCATTCTGAAACGATTTAATATCAATTTACGAGAATGATACTATTTTGAATCAGAAAGATATTCAGGTCTGTTCCCATTTCCGAGTGGATTTAAAAACGATTGTACAGTAAATATCGGTTATATGACGAACCGCTTATATGCCAATACCGGTTATATGCAAAAGTTTCATATTTTAGAGCATTATGCACAATTTTGATATAAGAATTTAATTGCTTGTATGCAAATCGCTTTTAAGCAAATATCGCTTATAAGCAAACATTTAACATAAAATTGAAAATTTCTGCGTACTATTTTAATCGGTTGTAAGCAAATTTTGCAACACCGTTGCTGATAGCTGAACAGATAAGAAAGAAAAGAAAAAGTTCTATATGACTCAAAAACCAAGAATTATAATTGTACAATTAGAAGAAACAAAGGACAACCACCTATTTTTATACACTTGAAAAGTGTATTATAATTTTGCCCAGAAGTTTGCAACGCATAGAAGGAATCACCTCCGACCACATAAAGTATATATATTCTTGATCAGCATGACGAGCTGAGTCGATTAAGCTCTGTCCGTCCGTCTGTCCGTCCGTCCGTCTGTCTGTTTCTACGCGAACTAGTCCCTCAGTTTTGAAGCTTTCGAGTTGAAACTTTGCACAGAGTCTTCTCTTCTTTGCTAATATGTCGGAATCGACCGGATCGGATGACTACTTCTTTTAGTGAGAAAAACTGTTTTAATCTCAATATTACCGCTCACAAACACGGACATGGGTAATAACCACATTTTCAATATTAAAATCAAAAAATGTGTACCCTTTCAACAAAATCAAAACATCGTGTTTGGTTTTTTTGTAACGTTATTCAATGCAGCTCATATTAAAACAAATTTTGTTGGAATAGGACACTTAATATGGCCACAGGACCAACAAATGTAAAGATACCTCGCTAAGCACACGTTTATGCAAATATCTCGTAAGCCTAAAGTGCTGGGAGAAAACGGCAAAATACATAAGCGGCCAAAAATACATAAGGAACGGTTGCAAAAGTGGGCCTTTTTTGCAAATTTGTGTTATTAAAAGATGCTCGTTGCGAAGGACAAAGCAAGGCTCTGCAACATTTGGTGCATTAAAAACAAAGTGAGGTGTTGATAGACCAGTCTTGCCTGCTAAGGCACAAATGAAGACTATGCTCTAGATTGGAGCGGCGTAGCGGTGGAAACTAAATTCTATTAAGTTCGCAAAGATTCATTGAAAATCCAGTAGAAATAATAGAGCAAATGAGCCGCTTTTAAGTCAAATCATTTACCGCAAACTCACACAGATTGCATATATAATGCTCTATGTAAGGCTCTACCAAAGGGAAGCAAGCATGAAAGCTTAAAAGAATTCAAAACCCAGAAGCAATACTGATTTTGTTAAAGCAGTAAATCTCAAATGTCATGAAAGTCTGAGTTTGCAAGGTTTAATCTAAATAGGTGCCGAATACATCCAATGTGACAATGAACTTGCCTGATTTGGAATTATTTCGGACGAGAATATTGTATTATCGTATCGTATTGAAAGAAAAATGAAAATTCATTTGATGATAATTATTTTGCTCAATACAAAACATCCCTAAACAAAAGAGGCCCTACTTAAATTATATTCACTACTTTGAAACTTTCTTAAATCATATAATAATAATATTACCGCTTTTGAAAACATTGAAACAAAATTAAATTGATTTAAGTTATCCTTATCTAATAGCTAAATTACACATAAGTATTACCTATGTGCCGTTAAAATAAAATGAGCATAATTCACTGAATTGCTTATATGCAAGTTTTTGCTTACAACCGATAGATTGCGTATATGCAAATGATTTGCATATAACCGATAACTAATGTTTAGACAAATATCGCTTATATGCAAAAATATTGCTTTTTTTTGCATATAAGCGATATTCACTGTATTCCGAATCGTTTTCATTTGATGTTCCCGTTTCCGAGTGAAATAGAAATCGATTTACTTTTCGAATGAAAGTTCGAATCGTTTTCGAACTGTAATTCAGCAATGGTAATATAAACAATTTCGATCAGCACTGCGCATGCGCTGATGCGGAATTGCGAACAGCTCGGTTTAATTTCGATCGTTTTTGCTTTCGTCTACATGCAATTTCTGGAGTACAACTTTAAAATAATTAATTTTAAATTAAATTGAATGCCCAATATTTTTATGGTTACTTTAAAATCTTCTCAAAATATGACTTATTAACATAATAATATTTGATAGTTAAAAAATTTAACCGTTGACATGAAAAATGTCAATTACTTTTCATTTCACTCACTCAAAGGCACAACTTTTAAATCCGAATAATTTGATCGTTTTTCGGAAACGGGAACAGCTATCAAATCCGATTTCATATGATTTGATCGAAATCGAAAACGGGAACAGGCCTGATTATTTTCTTTTCAAGTTCATTTTAATCTGGTGAATATCGGCAAGAGTTTGATCTTTTTCCTCTCTGTGAAGGGATTTCGTCCAAACTTTGCAGATCAGCTTGAAAACACATAATATTAACAATGACCGAGTTTAAGAGCGCTAATATTGAGAACAAAACAGTTTTCCTCACCTAAACCCATTCACAGGCCAATCATTTCTAACGCAGCTACAAGAAGTAGCCACCCGATCTCGGCGATTCTGACATATTAGCGTGCAGTCAAAAGCGGACTCTGTGCAAAACTTCAGCTCGATAGCTTCAAAACTGAGGGGCTAGTTCGCGTAAAAACAGACAGACGGACAGACAGACTGACAAAGCTTTATCGACTC
Source organism: Lordiphosa stackelbergi (assembly GCA_018904235.1). NCBI lineage: Eukaryota > Metazoa > Arthropoda > Insecta > Diptera > Drosophilidae > Lordiphosa > Lordiphosa stackelbergi. The sequence continues at coordinate 35,380 of JAEIFU010001842.1, read as the reverse complement.
AGCTCGGCATGCTGATGAAGAATATATATAATTTATGTGGTTGGAGACGATTCCTCATATGCGTTGAAAACTTCTGGGGATCCCGGAAATCCCGGAATGGAATTGTATTTTTTTTCAGTGTAAGAAAGTCGGTTCAAGCAAGTGTAAAATTCTCTATACCTGCTATGAACTTTCTTTTGGTCACAACTTGACCAATAGATGGCACCACTACTGTAACCCAGCAAGCGAGAGCTGCTCCAGAATACTATTTTTGGTCGTAACCTAATTATAGTTCATTCGATCTTTATCATTTCTTTGGCAAATCGGTAAATAAATTTGATCACTAAATATCTCTAGAAGGTAAGAACCATTTATCTTCCACACTGTGGGGGACATAATGTTCTATTCGTATTTAAAATCAAACAACTGCCCCTTGACACGTGTATGGCAGCATTATCTTGCTACTAGATTGTATGCGACACCGAGTGTTGGTCCAAAAAGTCTATTTAGACTTCATCCAATAAGTTTAAGTAACTTTCTGAATTCACGCGACCTGTAATCTTGAAGAAAATTGATAAACAAGCCTGAAGGGAAACTGTTTGCTCTCTTGGCTGAAGCCTCGGCATGCGTTCGGCTCGTGTTGGTGTAAATAACAAATTGTGTTCGGCCCCTCTGGGCTACGCGTGACAAACGCTGGTCTGAAGCAGGGCAGGCCAGCCCATAGCCAAGGCAACTTCTTTCTTCTTTTGATTTTAAATTATTCAAACAGTTGCTCCTTGGTGTGACCTTCCAGTGTTGTCTTTTTCGTTCGCGGTTTATGTCGGCGGCTGCAAAAATAATTAAAATTCCAAAGTTTGCAGGATTTGTGCATTAATAAATAAGTTGAGCTGGGCACTTGGAGACATTTGTTTTATACTCGGCCTATTTGGACTTTACCAAAAAGCCACTTAAAAGTCATGAAGATACCGAAAATGCAGATGAAGTTAGCGCCAGAGAGGGATGGAGGGAGAGGAAGGGGGGATGACTTGTTTTGAATTAAGTTGGCCATTTTATGGCTGCTTTGTGCCCGAAGGGTGGGGCAGATGCATTTGAATTTCTAATCAGTTCTCCCATCTCCTCTCCCCCCCCATACCATTTGTCATTCATTTTTGATGGCAACCAAATGGATTTGGCCATCATAAAAATTGTCCTGCACCATAAAGGAAAACGAAACAATTGAAATCTGAAAGGCTTCCATCTGCTTATCGATTCAAATGCGGCCATAAAATGGCAAAATGTTGTACCCCTTTACGCCAGCTCGTGCGGCCAACGCACCGAGGCAACCGATTACGTTTTTTGTTGTATACCTAATGTGCGTCATTTTAAAGTAGCGCAAGGATGTTTGAAGGTCACACCCTCGTCTGTTGTAGGCCGATAAGCAGATGCTTCCGAGCAGAGCAGCAGCCACCTTCTATCTCACTAATTGAATAATTGAGTTCAAAAACTCATAAATATCGTTACGATGCTGTGGCTCCATCATTATCATCAATGCAGCGGAAATTTACGCCATTTATTTTTCGGCCAGCCGGAAAACCTTAAAATGAACATGCCTGTGCACCAGGTGGCCCCACCGGGACGACAGGGACTGGGGCCATATTAAATGATTTATCGGGCCATGTCTGGGCACTGTGTGCGTCCTTAAATTTCATAAATTTCAGACTCAGCCTGCGCTTTATGGCGAAATAAAGCAACAAAGTTGGCCGCGTCAGAAGGATCAAGTGGCAAGCGGCCTTGGAGTGGGGCAGGGTGGAGAGAAAAGTCAATAAATGGAGCTGCCTTATTATGTATTACATATTGCGGTGGCTGCTCCACCTAAACGATGAGTTTCACATTTTTCACGTCTTCGGACAACCAATGCAAATTGCTCTGAAATCAAACATGAAAGTTGTGAAAGCATTTTGTTGTTGTTTGTCTTTCTTCCTACTTTTTATTTTGTGCAATTTTGTGCCATTTTGCAGGGCAATGGAAATGTAGGAAACCACAAACAAAGAACTCTGCAGGAGAGTGGAAAACTTAAACGAAACGGCATTGGGACTTAACTGATTGTAACAAAAAATGTAAAGCAGTTGAGTAAGATTTTGGCCATTGTGTTTGTTCTTTTGGAAAATTGTTGCGGGGAAATTGCTAGTTTTGTTGCGCTTAAATCGTAAGCCGACGACAAGGACAGTCGCCAAAATGCTTTTACTGGACAAAAGGAAACGTAAATAGAATATGTTTGGGAAAGAAAATTTATATTTTCGAAGATCATTCTTATATCAGAATTCCTCTGACAGCTACATAAAGGAAAAAGTATAACAAGTAAGAGTGTTGCGGTCGGCGAGTGCCCCGACAGCAAAATACCCTGTTCCAAGTAATGTGGTTCCTAAAACCTTGAACTCCTTTTATTTTAAAATATATTTGAATAAATGAGGAGGCGCACTTGCATATCTTCGGTGTTTTTGCTTGGATCTTATAGTGGTATACAGAATAGACGATATTGGGCCTTACTGAATATATACTAAGTCGAGCTTAAAATTGAAGCTCTGGCAGTTGGTTCGCGGTTACAAGAAGGTGGGGTAAACATTTAAAAAAAAAGAAGAAAAGTTTATATTTAAATAAAATATAAAGCATAAATTTAAAAAATATTAAATAACTCCAATTTTTATAGTGGGTGAAATAAAAATATAAAAAAAAATAATAACTATATTTTAAATTTTATAAAATTGAAAAGTATAAATTAAAAAAATATATAAAAATTGGTATTTTATTAAATTTTTTAATTTGGGGTTGGTTGTTCCTGCTAAATTGACAGCTAATCCTAAAGTAGAACAGGGTATAAAGGGTCGACATATCGAAATTTCAAAAATGTTTTGATCTGCTCATGTTTGATTTGCTCATAACTTGACAATCTTTTATCCGCTCTTTATCGGCAAATAAATAATGCAATTACTAACTATCTCTAGAGGGTAAATGAGATCTGTTTGTTCATTCGGACGGACGGACAGACGGACATGGCTATATAGACTCGGATGTTGATGCTGATGACTGATTCACTGACTGACTGACTGATTGGCAATCTACGCAGAGCCCGAACGGTAAGAGATAAAAGGCTGTAATTTGGACAGGATTTTCCATTTGTGTTGAAAGTGCACCCTAATATGCTAATAACACTAAGCACATCTCAGCGAACGCATGGAATTTTTTGAAGATGTGAAATAGCGTTTTACACGGATAACATCTTACATGGCGATCCTGCAATGTAATGACGAGACAAGAGGGTTAGATTAAGGGATCCTTGCTGTTGCACTGATATGGAGCAAGTGATACATTTATTAGGCGACAAGCCTCTATTTATATTAAATCGTTATAATGCATTCTTATGGATCTAATTGATTTATACACTGGAGTTAAAGCTTATTTAAATCTTACGGTACATATAGTATAAGGTTGAACTTAACATTAGTGGAATGCCTAAAAGTAGACTGTAAGTATACTACACTCCCTTTTTATACCCGTTACTCGTAGAGTAAAAAGGGTATACTAAAGTCGTGCAAATGTATGTAACAGGCAGAAAGAATCATTTCCGACCATATAAAGTATATATATTCTTGATCAGCATCAACAGCCGAGATGATATAGAATTGTCCGTCTGTCCGTCTGTCCGTCCGTCCGTCTGTCCGTCTGTCTGTATGAACACCTAGATCTCAGAGATGATAAGAGATAGAGGTTTGACATGTATGGAACAAATGCTTCTTTTATCTGCACGCAGATCAAGTTTGTTTCAAATTTTGGCCACGCCCCCTCCCGCCCCCGCAATTTGGAAAAATTTAAAGATAGACAATTCGTACCTTCTAGAGATAGTTAGTAATTAGCAAAATGAATCGATTTGCCGCAAAAATGATAAAGATCGGATGAACGGTTCTCAAGTTATGAGCAAAAAGTGAACCACAGCCCCTCTGCCACCACCCCCCCTCCACCCTAAAAAAATGTTGCATACTTTTGGATGGGCACACTAAGGAACAGAAGAACACTGTTAAACATGTTTTTTCATGAGTCACGTATAAAAGAAGTCGGTAAAAGCCGACTTTAACTTACGCTCTCGTTTTATTTGGGACTGGTACCGTGATAAGGTATTTAGTTAGTTCGCAAATAACAGTTACTGCATATTCAATTCCATTTTCTGACTTGACGAGAGGTCCAATGGTATCTATTAAAACTATGTCGAAAGCTGTAGCCGGTGTAGGCGTCAGGGTGAGAGGAGCTTTACCGTGTTTAGTAATCTTGGCTGTTTGACATTATTTGCACGACTTGACGTATCTAGATACGTCTTTGCTCATGTTTTTCCAATGGTACTGTCTTTTAATTTTGTTTAAAGTTCTTGACACACCACAATGGCCTCCTGTGGTTGGATTATCATGGGCAAGTTTTATAATATTCATAATTTTTTACTTTTGTTATTTGTGGAGATATTGCTATCTGTACTCTCTTGAGTAGTTCATTGAATATGATGTTATTGTATATGATGATTATGTACAATGTACATATTTAGCGCTGCGGCTGATGTTATTACGTTAAGCAGTCGACACTCCATATACTAAATATTTCTGTCCCACTCTGGCGTGCGACTTCCCGTACTGTCATCAATAGGGTGCCCACCACTGACTAACTGTATGTACATATAAATGTATTTATAACAGGGCGGGTCAATTATTTTATGCGATAAGCGTATAGCAGATTCGGAGTCTGCGATGAATTCTAAGAAAATTTCACGAAGAAACCCCATGTCTAAAATGAATTCCTAGCCCCCGCTGCGGAGCATGAAAATTTAAGGTTGCAGTATATTTGGCGAACAACTTCCGGTAAGCACCAAATTTTAATACAACTTCATCCAATTTAAAGCAAACATTTTCTTGCAGACTATACCTCATTTTTAACCCATTTCATTTGGGCATATGCCTCCAACTATTGAAAGTAAAGATGAAAAAATTCTTTCCACTGACTTTTTTATCTATATAGAAGGAAGGTTCGTGTTCAGAGGATGTCGCCAACATGAAACCGGGAAAAAATTGTTCATTCGCGCTGGTTGACAAAAGCAAGCAGAATTTTACGCCTTTATGTCGCTAATAGTCTACCATCAAACAATTTAAAATTTTGACTAATTTCATTATGAAAGATAACATACCAATGCATTTAAATGTCAAATTTTATAACTCTGTGGTATACGGCAGGAAACTTTATTTAATTTTATTCGGTCAGCACAGTTCTTGCCGAAAAATCTTCAAAAATTGTGAACAAAGCAATACAAAACAATTCATTTTTTGCCCATACAGAAAATATTTTGTATGCAAAATCTGTTCGAGAAAATGCTATTAACAAAATTATTTACCATCGCGAAAAAAATACAAGATTTGTCAAAGCTCCGGTTTTATAAAAGAATATACTTCATTTCGACTGCACAGATTATATGAATTTAGATGACTTAGATAACGACGACATCTTATTTAAACCTCCGTTAACTTTTAAAATTCCACATGACCAATTACACTAGTTTACAGCCAAAAAGACCCATTTCTACTGAAATTTTTTGGTGTAGTTTGGAATGGTGATCTCAAAAATCGATTTCAAAAATTTTTTCATGGCTCCGTTTTTGAAATATGAATTTTTTCACTTTTTTCGGTAGAATGGGTAAAAGGGGGCAATTAAACTGCCAGTAATTGCGTGAACTTTGTTGTGCAAATGTATGTAACAGGGAGAAGGAAACATCTCCGACCCTATAAAGTATATATATTCTTGATCAGCATCAATAGCCGAGTCGATTTAGCCATGTCCGTCTGTCCGTCTGTCCGTCCGTCCGTCCGTCTGTCCGTCCGTCCGTCTGTCTGTATGAACGCGTCGATCTCAGAGATGGTAAGAGATAGAGGTTTGACATGTATGGGACAAATGCTTCTTTATCTGTACGCAGATCAAGTTTGTTTCAAATTTTGGCCACGCCCCCTCCCGCCCCCGCAATTTGGAAAAACGTTATATCTCCCACAGTTTTGAAGATAGACGATTCGTACTTTCTAGAGATAGTTAGTAATTAGCAAAATAAATCGATTTGCCGAAGAAATGATAAAAATCGGATGAACGGTTCAGAAGTTATGAGCAAAAAAGCGAACCAAGCCCCCCGCCACCACCCCACCCACCCTAAAAAAATGTTGCATACTTTTCGGATGGTCACCCTAAGGAACGCAGGAGCACTATTAAACATGTTTTTTCATGACTAACGGGTTTATCGAAGTCGGTTAGAGCCGACTTTAACTTACGCTCTCGTTGTCAATTGTACAGGGTATATTGAAGTCGGGCTACTCGACTGCAACGGTCTTACTTGTTACCCTGTACCCATTAAAAATGGGTAAAAGGGGATCATGAAGTTGTGCAAATGTATGTAACAGGGAGAAGGAAACATTTCCGACCCTATAAAGTATATATATTCTTGATCAGCATCAACAGCCGAGTCGATTTAGCCATGTCCGTCTGTCCGTCTGTCCGTCTGTCCGTCCGTCTGTCCGTCCGTCTGTATGAACGCTCGATCTCAGAGATGGTAAGAGATAGAGGTTTGACATGTATGGGACAAATGCTTCTTTTATCTGTACGCTGATCAAGTTTGTTTCAAATTTTGGCCACGCCCCCCCCCGCCCCCGCAATTTGGAAAAACGTTATATCTCCCACAGTTTTGAAGATAGACGATTCGTACTTTCGAGAGATAGTTAGTAATTAGCAAAATGAATCGATTTGCCGAAGAAATGATAAAAATCGGTGGACGGTTCAGAAGTTATGAGCAAAAAATGCGAACCAAGCCCCCCACTACCACCCCACCCACCCTAAAAAATGTTGCATACTTTTCGGAGTGGGCCCTAGGAAAGCAGGAGCACTGTTAAACATGTTTTTTCATGAGTAACGGTTTATCGAAGTCGGTTAAAGCCGACTTTAATTACTTTAATATATAAATATAATTTATTTTTTCCGCTTACTATAAAGAAAAAAAAAAAAAATTTTAAATAAAAGTATATTCAAAAGTAAAATAAAGAATATTAAATAAAATATATATTTTATAATATATTCTTTTCCGTCCGTTCTTCTTTTTTTTTACAAAATATTATTTAATATCGAGGTAAATTTCACAGAGTTTTTTTATGCACGCTGTAATATAAGCGATATATATTTACATACAAATGTTTTGAAATATTTTATAAGAAAACTGTTTTTAATATTATGTTTAAAATTAATATAAATTTTTTAAGTATTCAAGTTTGGTAAGTGCTAACCGTTGAGACAAGCTATCCTCAATTATCAATACCTTCTTTTCTACAGCGAAGTTAGCCTTTTGAAAAAAAAAAATATTTTTACTCAATTTGATCTGGATTTAAGTAGAAAAATAAAAATAATTTTTAGAATTTTTATATAAATTTTTTCTATGCGTTTAAAAAATGAAATTTCTTGCTTTTTTGAGCAAAAAATTGAATTTTTCGAAATATATTTGTTCGTTGAATCAAAACAACTTAACCGATTTTAAAACAATGTTCTACACTATCGTTGGCAGCTGAATTACCTTTCGATTGATATCTTGCTTGACTCTATCTGAGAATAATGAAGTCAGATATGGCTTAAAATATAGAGCACCTACCGAAAAAGTGAAAAATTCATATTTCAAAAAACGGAGCCATGAAAATTTTTTTGAAATTGATTTTTGAATCACCATTCCAAACTACACTACAAAAATAATTCAGTTGAAATGGGTCATTTATTTTTTGTATTTTTGTAAACTAGTGTTATTGGAGTATTTAAATTCTGAGGAAATACCACTCAGGGAACCGAACGATGTGTGCAATTGTTAACACATGCCGCACGACGCGTAATGCCGCACAATGTAGATGACGTTATGTCCGTAATTTTAGAAAGTCAAAGCAAGACTTTAAATATTGACTTTAATTATATTTAATATTAAGTTGAATAAATGTGTGAAATTATTGAAAATTAAACAATTACATAAGCGTTTTGTATTGTGACAACATTGTTTTCATTAATTTGGTAAATTTTTTGGATATAAAGAAAAACGGCATCTAATGTGCATTACACTCTCTTTTGTGCCACGCCCTCTTTTTTTGAATACCTTAAATTTCCAAATTATATTGAATATATATTTTTAAATCGCAAACCTATATCTTTTATTGTCAAAAAGTTATAGACTTTTTGTATCCACTTCATTGGTGTATGGGGTGTTGGTTAATTTAAAAACAAAAATATTTTAAATTATATTACAAAAAAATGAATCAGAATAAAATATAAAATCTTTACAAAATGTAGTATTTAAAAAAAAAAACACCGTACAAAATCCATATACCAAAATATACTGCAACCTTAAATTTTCATGCTTTGCAGCGGGGCTAGGAATTCATTTTAGACATGGGGTTTCTTCGTGAAATTTTCTTAGAATTCATCGCAGATTCCGAATCTGATATACGCTACCACGTTTTTTTAGATCCACACAAATTGGCCCACCCTAATGTATAATTAATAAAACAAAATATCCTTTTTCTTTTTTGAATAGAAAAAATTCAACAGTGTAATCTGAAGAAATCAAGGTAAATTATATCATATAATATATAATTATATAAATAAATAACTTTTTAATTTCAGAATGTTACCTTATTTTGCTAATGAGAAAAAACTGAGGTGCAGAATAAACAAAACAATTAACAACTTAACATTTTTTTTCCTATTTTCAGAAATATAGTTTCTATATTTTAGAAAAAAAAATTTTAAAGACGAAACGATTTTACTAATACTAGGAAAAATTTTTTTCTGTATTTTAGAAATAAAAACTCTCCTATTAACATTTTTTTTTCTAAAGTAAAGAAAATTAATTTCTTTCTTTTAAAAAATTTGTTCTACATTTTTATACCTTTGCAAAGGGTATTATAATTTTGCTCAGAAGTTTGCAACGCATAGAAATATTAATTTCCGACCCTATAAACTATATTCTTGATATTCGTGACGAGCTGAGTCGATTGAGCTTTGTCCGTCCGTCTGTCTGTCTGTTTCTCCTGTTTCTATCGAGCTAAAACTTTGCACAGAGTCTTCTTTTTACTGCACACTGCTAATATGTCGGAACCGACCGGATCGGATGACTATATCTTATAGCTGCCATAGGAACTATCGGTCGAAAAGTGGGTCTTTGTGAGAAAAACTTTTTGTTTGTAATGTTAAGTGGGTTTTATTTAAAAAAATTCTTTGTTTTGATGCTGGCGTTCTTAAACTCTGATGTATCAAAACATTTGCAAAAGTATAAAAACTTCGGCAAAGACGAAGTTAAGCCTAGCCTTCTCGTTAACATATTTTTGTAATATTTGTATATTTGAATTACGTTTTTAAAAGCCTTTTAGAATATTTAGAAAATTTTTTTCTAAATTTTAGGGTGAGTCGCCTTAGGACGGATTTCAATGGCGAATTTCTAATTTTTAGGGCGAATTTGAGGCTTTCTTTTTGAGGATTCTTTCGTCACTTTCTTCTGACGGCCTCCTTGTATTAGGTAGGAGAGATTAATATGGTATGGGTGGTGCAGAGGTTAGTGTGTGAGACTGCTGTGCGGGAGCTGTGGGTTCAATACCGCCTTGAAAAATTTTTTTTTTTAATTTTCCTCGATGGTCCGCGAATTATCATACGTTTAAATGAAGAAATTAAATGAGAATAATTCGTGGTTATTATTTATAAGAATTTTAATGTTTCGATTTTTGTCAAGGAAAAAGGGGTTGGATACCTTCGTGGCGATTTCGAGTCGTTGTTGCAAAATATTGCAAATATAAAAATCAATTATCTATAATTTCAGGTTCATGCTTACCCGCCATTTCTACGTCAGCTTTATACTTGTAAAACTAATAGAGTCGAAAAATCGCTGGCCACTCTTTACAAAAACCTCCAGGGTGTCCAAACTAAAAACTAATCTAACTTATTACAAACAACACAAGCACAACTTCATCATAAAAGTCAATTTTATGTGCGGTGCACACACAATTGATGTATGCAAATTTTGGTCATAATTCAATTTTCAACCTTACAGCAGCCATGGAACTTGCACTTTGTGTTTTGCGGTGGCCACAAATTTTAATTAAATTTGAGAGTTATAATTTGATTTCAATTTCAACCAAGCTCAAAATTAATTTTCCATTTCTGCTACCAATAATTGGATGTCTGTTTCATGTATTTGAGATGCAAAATGGCGCTTCAATTAGATTACCCTGCCAGGCTGAATGTCGATCTACCGATTGGCATGTGGCCAAAGGAAAAAAGTGCACAAATATGCAGTGATTGTCCACGAAAGGGACACAAGTGAAAACCCAACAAAGAGTGTAATGTGTGGCAAATTGAAATGCAATCCAAGTGGAAAGGAAGATGCTGAGATAAAGTGCCATATATTAAACGCTAGCCAGAGGACACCTGCAGCTGGTAACTTATTTTAAAGTATCTGGTCATCTGGGTTTCTGCACTTTTCCAAATCCCTCACAAGTTTTGCTTTGAAACTGTCCAGGCAGCATACTAAATGTTGTAACAACAACAAAAATCCGTGAAAGTTTTCTAAAAGCAATTGTAACGAGAAACCAGCAGGTGTTCCAGTGTGTGTGTGTGTGATTTTTAGATAAGTGGGGTGCACAGCATGAGTGCAAGAAACCGGGACCCACGAGACCAGCGAGACATTTTGTTAAAACGACGGGATGGGCGATACGGAATAAATTGTGTAAATTGCTACTGGGACCAGGATTAAGAATTATTCTCAACACTCCCAAAATAATTAGAATCATTTCTTCCATACGTTTTGCCATTAAATTTCGGCTTTCATTTTTGAGTTTTCTTAAAAATTTTGGCATTCTCCCCGAGTGTACTTGGCGTTTTTTTTGTATTTTGGTACTCTGTACTAAAAACAAAATTCATGTGTGCTTCAAATGTTTCATGAAAATTAGATTATTTCAGAGCTGCAAACCGGTTCTGAGTTAAGCCGCTTGGAGGGGATTTTGGAAATTCCAGAAACCGGAGCAAACAAATTTTTCCGCCAATGACTTGAACCTGAACCGGAGCAAAGGTCAAAATGGGTTCGGTTCAAAGATAATAAAATTTCTTCTAGAATTGAAGCTTTGCATAAATTTATTAAAATCGCCTTATTTTTAAAATTTGCCAATTTCCAATTTTCTAATTAAAAGAAAAAAGTTTTTTAGAACTTCGAAAATACTACGTAAAAAAGTTGAAGAAAAAACTTTTCTAAAAATAAGAATATGAGTGATTTGTCCGATAACAGGCAAATTTTTGCAACAGGAAATATAGCAAACTTTTCGTAATTATATTTGGTCGCTACATTGAAATAAATTGTCCGTACTCAGCCAGCACGTCAGCGTTACGATATGTTTGCAAAGACGTGTATTGAGCGAGGTTTGTTTACATTTATGGGTCGTGTGACCACATTAAGTAACCGAAATTTTTTATGTTAGCTGCAATAATGACATTACAGAAAACCCAAATACGAAGTTTTGATTTTACTCATAAGATACAAATTGTTGGATTTTAATATGGAAAATGTGGTTATTTTTTTGACAAAATCGATTTTTCCCGAGATTTTAAATTTAAATTCAGCAACCAAATAAACATTTGGAAAGTTTGCTGTCTTCTCTGCAGCAAAAGCTTGTAAACCTGGACAATTAGGTCGAACTTTTTCTATTCACTTTCTTAAAATTTAATCAAAATTTACCTTGATTTTAAGTAAAATATCCCTTAAAACAACTGTTATTGAGCTCAAATAATATATTCCAAGTATCAATTCTCTGAACTTCCAAATATGTATGGTTTTCCCAAATAAAATAAATTATTTGTATTTATCTGGCGACCTTTCTAATTTTTAATTAGTGAGTTCTCGCTGGCTCTAGGTCCGAAAAAGTTGTGTTTGTTCACAACTGAAAACAACTCATGCATTATTGTACACCAAAAAATGAGCTGGTTGCCTACTCTAAGCGTCAAACTCTATATAAGAGACGGCACGCTCTCTTGTTTTGTAAACGAAACTAACAAAAGTTTCAAGAAACAACGCAAACGCTTTTTGAATGTTTGCATTCAAAATTTACGGCCAGTTCTAAGCTCTCTCAAGAGCTGTAGCTTTTGAACTTAGAAAGCTTGATTATGTACACCAAAAAGTTGAAAACATGGAAGCTTGTCCTATTTTTACTTTTCATTGTTTTTTGAGGTTCCCAACTGATTAAAACATTGATTGTATGGAAAGGCAGCTGAAGTTATGTTTTCTCCAGCGATAAGCCTACTGAAGATTCATTCGGGAGAATGTTGAAACGGTACCGTATGGGCAACCAGCTCAATTTTGGTGTACAATAATGCATAAGTTGTTTTCAGTTGTGAACAAACACAACTTTTTCGGACCTAGAGCCAGCTAGAACTCACTAATTAAAATAAATTATATTTGAGTCGGCGAAAAAAAATTATTCTCGAACCCCAGTTCGAACCTGAACCTAGGGTCAGTGAACCCCTCCCGATTTTTAGGAGGTTTGCAGCCCTGTTTTTACATATCATCGACCGAAATACATATTTCAACCACATGCATATGGATTGTATATATCAGGGAAACAAACCGGAACCGTATACCGAAAACTACTCGATAAAATAAACTCAATTCTATAGAATAGTATATCTCGATCTCTATAAATATTAAAGAGAGTGTCCTGACTGATTCGCTGATTGGCAATCATCGCACAGCCTAAACCGTAAGAGATAGAAAGCTGAAATTCGGACAGGAGTTTCTGTTAGTGGTGAAAGTGCGTACTAAGATGGGGTTTTGGAAAATTCCCACCCCGGAAAAGTTGAAAAAGCGTCGGAAAAGTTTGAAAGGAAAAAATGCTATTTTTCATCCGATTGACTTGAAACTTGGATTGTAAACATAGTACGCGAAATAATTCTACACGTATTTTCCCGATTTTGGAAAATCCGCCCACGAGGAAAATGGCAAAAAAAATTCAGCATGAAAAAACCAGGGACCGCAAATAATAATTATGAATTGAAAAAAATTGAAGACCAAAAAGCCTCCATGATGAGTGTGGAACCACACAAGTATGTTATTTTGTATGGCATAGTCGGGAACACGATAAACTTTTATTTCCAATTTTAATTTTTTTTTTTTGTAAATATAATTTTGGATACTTACACATCAGCCGCTGATAAGGCGGTCTAAGCAAGTGTCTAAGCAGACTATTGTGTATATATATATGTATGTCTGTACATGCGTTTGTACATACATATTATACATAGGTATTGATGAGCAGATTATATATATAAGCCCAAATATTGTTTAGCTCTCTCCGTTCAAAAGTTATTTGAATTTAACTCAAATTATTTTTGATTTTTATTATAAAACTCAACACTCCTCGGCCACCATATTCTGGGACAATTATTTAACACGTCTGTTCCCTTTGGCGTGGTAATGTTTGGGAATAAAAGGCTTACCATATTATAACTAAAAACCTCATTCGATGTTAATGGATAATCTGAATACTTGTATCAAAAATATATATACATGCTTTGTCCGGAAAGTAATAGGACTGATTTTCTTCCGCCGCGACTGTACTTCGGAGCATGCGCGCACCGACTGGATTCGGTAGAGGGCGTTCCTAGCAAACGATCGAGCGGCTGGTCAATTCTCTCCGAGCATCCGGAGAGTCAGGACAGGCATTCTCGCGCGACGTGTTTTTGTGGTGTGGCAAGCCGGCAAGAGGTATGCGATTAAATTGATACTCGGTAAATCTACGACAGAGACGTTTGATATGATCAAGCGGCTAACCCAGATATTGCATTAGCAAGAAGCGGTGTGATTCGGTGGCACCAGACATTTTTGGAGGGCCGGGAAGAGGTCGCCGATGAAGACCGTGCTGGAAGACCTTCGACAAACACCGACAATGTGAATCGTGTGCGCAAAGTTTTCAACTCCGACCTAAGTATTCGTTTAAATGCCCAGATATTAAATTTACCAAAATCTGTGGTTCAGACATTGTGACGGAGCATTTGAACATGCGAAGGTGGTCCCAAAAGTGAACTTGAAAAGTGATTTTTGTGTACAGCTACCTGACAAAGGCCACAGAAGAGAGAAATCTAGAAAACAGGTTTGTTCTGTCCCTCTTCGCTGTCAGCTGCGCTGCTGTGGCGTTCAGGTTCGATTCTCGCCCTGTCTTGCTCTATCGCGGTTGTATTTTGTTTGCGCCAAATGATGGCTGATGGGTTGGAGTGAGACAGAGTGCAGACGGTTCGACTCCGTGACGAAGACGGTTCGACTTCGTGACGAAGACGGTTGCTGTCTGAAACTGAACTGGGTTCGACCGAGCAAAGCTGCAGTCTACATATTTGATGGTCGTTGCAAAGGCCGGCATCCCAACGCTTTCGCAGCCGCCCTACAGCCCAGATGTGGAGGGGATCCAATCCGCTGCTCAATAATTTTTTTTTAAAATCGACTCAGTCCAATTACTTTCCGGACAAACCCTGTATACTGGAGCCAATCGTTAACAAACATTTTCTATTTCAAGCCAAACTCGATGAAAGATAAAAAACTTTTTAATATCCTTGAAACTTTCATAGCAAACATCTTTAAGCTCCAGTCAACGTTTGAACATTAAAGCAGTTCGGTTCAGAACCGGTTTCCATATAGATATAGATATGTCGTTTAACTTTTGGAGGATCAAGAGTCTAAAATCTTAGATTATAATGGGTACCGACTTAACTTTGTTAATATATAGAATTTTTAGACAGTAGGCCTTGTACTTGCAGGGTTATTTTAAGACTCTGTCGCAGTAGATAGACCAGATATCGAATCGCTTTCCAGTACTTTAAGTTTTTTGGGTACTATTATTGTTGAACCAATTTAATAAATTGGGTTCGGAACAGGTGCAGGTTTAAAATACTTTGTCACTCTCGGTTCGGTTCGTTGTGGTAAACTTTTAATTTTGCACTCTTCTGTTTAGTTATTCTTCCTTCTGTCAGAGTGTACATTTCTATAAAGACAAAGTAAATTTTATGCTTCCACACAGAGCCATACTTCTTAGCCAAGTCCTCGGGCTTTAAGGAAATCAGCTTTCAAAATATTACCCAAATGCCTTGGCTTGCTGTGTGTGAATGCTGTGATTTATTTTCATTTACCTGGCACAAAATACCGTTAAAGCAGCTACTAAGCTCACACAAAACAAACACATTCCTTGTGACAAATTCGAAATTTATGTGTTTTACGCTACAAAACGGAGAGCAGAGTTTTTCTTCCTCTGTTTTGGGCTCTCGATGTTCGCTCCCTTTAATTTGCTTTGATTTCTACATGAATTTTCATGCCAATTGGCAGTTAGGACGCCTTCGTCTCCTTCCTGGGTAGCAAAGTTAATTTGCTTACTGGTAACGTATTTTTTTCGTGTTTCCGGGTTCCTGCTCCGCCGTTGCCTCTGCCCCTGGGTTAAGTTTAAAAGCACACGATTTCCGTTTCCGTTTTTTGGGCTTGCCATTTTTATTTTCGACCCGAGGCCTTAACTTACGTATTTACATACATACATATGTACGAATGTATTTTGTTGACTTTGGGCGGCATTTATGCGTATTTGCTGACGGTTTGCATTTTTCATTTACTTTGCGGTTTCATTTGAAGACTGAAAATTCCGTTAACTGCCAACTGGCTTTTCAACCTGGCTTATGAACGGTGAAAAGGTTCATTAATGTTATAGCCTTGCGGGTTTTCAAATGCCACTGGAGAAATAATTAATGAAGTTGTGCCAAGTCTGAAGGACAAATCAATAATTCAAGTCGTGTGTGTGTGTGTGACTGTCAACTAATCGAATTTATGAGAAGAGCAGCACAATCGTCTCATTGCCAAAGGGTCTCCTTCTTGTGTGTGCGAGCTGGTTTACTTCCACCAACAATATAACATCATCGTCAATATTTATGTCCTTTACTCCGCTTCTATGTCAAACAATATCCTGCATTGTGCAGCCGACCTTATCGTCATTATCAACTTCTTCATCATCATCATCATCGGCATGTCGCTGATAGCAACTACCGCTTTGTGCCTTACTTCGTTTATACAGAATCCATTTAGATGCCATTCGATTAAAGTTTTGCTAGCCATTTCCTTAAAGAGGAAATTCATCTGATTAAAGGGCTGTCTTTTCGATACAACTGGGAAATGGAGAATAAAAAGCCACACTGAGGTCATAATTATTATAATATTGATTGGAATTGCCACCAGAGCCCGAACAAAACAATGATTAAATAAAAACGTGGCCAATTCAAATCAGAACAAGGTGGAAATTCGACACTGACAATTATAATTCAGAAATGTTAAACCTTTCAGACCACCCAATAGTTAATAGGTATATTAAGTAACAGGAGAGCATTTAAACTAAAAGAACAATCATTTTATATGAACTTTTGGTCGCACCCCAAAAGTGCAAAATGAAAAAAAAGGTCTCAGCATTACCAAAGCTAAAATTTGGTTTATAATTAATATTTGGAAAAATCATAAAATATTATTTTATTTTTAAATCAAGCGAAGCTCTTTAGATAAATTCGATTTAAAACGTAAATACTGGCGAAAAGACACTTTTTGAAATTTGCAAAAAATATACATGCCTATTCCCGTTTTCTATTTCGATCTCGATCAAATCATGTGGATTCGGTATTGTTAAATGTTCTCACTTCCAAAAACCGAAAGTTTTATTCGACTTTTAACTTAAAAATTCGAATTATTTTCAATCGGTCCTCCGGATGTCAAAAAGATTCGACCGAATTCTTGAATCGTTTCTTAGAAATCACATGTCTTAACAATTCCGATTAATCGAATTCGGAAACGGGAACAGGCTTGATATCTAAGATGTCTGCAACAGCGTCGTGCCCAAGCATTTCATAACAATGTAATTGTTTTAGTGAACTTTTGGATTTTTGATAATTATCAATCGTTGAACTTTTTAGCAGGCTCTAGGTCTAGGTGGTGAAAATCGACATTAGTTGTTGGACCATCTTTTGTTGTAGACTGGTAGGGACTGTGGTTCACTGCCTAACTGAATTTGTTAAAGGGAACAGATTTGTAATTAAGTTTAGGAACTGAAATGTCAGTTCGAGTTTCTCGGGTAGGTTGATTTTATCGACTAAAATGAAATCCCGATCTGCATCCATTTTTCTTGTTTAAGGACGCGACCAGATTCGACATTTAAGTCTGAAACACATAAAGGAAGTGAATTAAACATTATAATTTATCGCATCGAATCCGCAACTTGACCTCATGGCAGCCACTGTTACCTCCAACACTTCCCGACCACCAGGGATCTGGTGAAAATCTGCTGGGGATCAGGTGGGGATCTGGTAAAGATCTGGTGGAGATCTGGTGGGGATCTGGTGAGGATCTGGTCGGGATCTGGTGGAGATTTGGTGGATGTCTGGTGGAGATCTGGTGGGGATCTGGTGGGGATCAGGTGGGGATCTGGTGGTGGTCTGGTAGGGATCTGGTGGAGATCTGCTGAGGATCTGGTGGGGATAAGATGGGGATCTGGGAGAGATCTGGTGGGAATCTGGTGGTGATCTGTTGGGAAACTGGTGGGGATCTGGTGGGAATCTAGTGAGGATCTGGGGTGGGTCAGCTGGGGATCTGGTGGGTATGTGGGAAGTTGGGGGTGAAGAGAGTGGCTGCATTGAGGTCAAGTTGTGAATTCTGTGCTATAAACTATAATGTTGTATGTTTGACAGTGACTTAACAAGGACTTAAAAGTGACTTAAAAGTGACTTAACAGTGACATAACAGTGACATAACAGTGACATAACAGTGACTTTACAGTGACTTAACAGTGATTTAACAGTGACTTAACAGTGACTTAACAGTGACTTAACAGTGACTAAACAGTGAGTTAGTGAGTGAGTAAGTGAGTTAGTAAAATTAGCCCTATACAAGCAAAAAATTTTTTTAAAAAGGAGGTTTTAAAAAGAGGGGTGGGGGGGGGGGGAGATATGGTGGGTTGTGAAGGAGAAAATAAAAATATTAAAATGACTGAACAATGATTTAACAGTGACTTACCAGTGACCTAACAGTGACTTAACGGTTACTCAACGGAGACTTGACAGTGACACAACAGTGATTGAACAGTGATTTGACAGTGACCTAACAATGAATCGTCAGTGACTTCACAGTGACCTAATTTTTTTTATATTATATAACATTTATTTATACAGAATCCAAAAACTGTCTTTTTGCCATTACCTAAATCAGTTGTATCAATGTAAAGAGCTTCGCTCGTACCGGGTGTCCCATGACACACACTCTTTTTTTTCATTTTCACGGGTCCATCGGCATTTTCTGAAAGTTTATATATTTAAGTATTTTTGAGATTTTTTTAAATTTTTCAAAAGCCGTTAAGGTCGCAAGTCGAATTTTACCAAAATATCGGGTTTTCGTACTGTTTTGGAATTTTACTTAGAACTTTGTCAATAACCACGACTTTCTTAGTTTTAGAATTTTACTTTAATGAGCATAAACCTTAAGTTTTGGATATGCTGTTGCTCATTTAGGTACCAAATACTGCATTTTTCGTAAATTTTGCAAATTTCTATGAAAATTAAAAAACTGGTGATACAGTTTAAAGAATGGTAAAATTTAAAATAAAATAATTCAAACATAGAGTACGTTACAGAGTTATGCTCTTTTAAAGTTTTTTACACAAAGCATGAAACTTATATTCTTTATGTTCCTCCAGAAAATCGCTTGATAAACGCTTTCCAAATTAAAATATTGGCTTTTTTCGGAAAATAGTATTTTAACAAATTAATGGGATTCGACATATGCAAAGAAACTTATGTATTAAAATCAATCTTTTTGAGCGTAATTCTTAAAATGGAAATTGGAATATTATGAGTGCGGTCGGATAATGAGTTTTAGTTAGAACAAATTTTTATACCCGTCACTCATAGAGTAAAAAGGGTATACTAAAGTCGTGCAAATGTATGTAACAGGCAGAAGGATTCATTTCCGACCATATAAAGTATATATATTCTTGATCAGCATCAACAGCCGAGACGATATGGACTTGTCCGTCTGTCTGTATGAACACCTAGATCTCAGAGATGGTAAGAGATAGAGGTTTGACATGTATGGGATAAATGCTTCTTTTATCTGCACGCAGATCAAGTTTGTTTCAAATTTTGGTCACGCCCCCTCTCGCCGCCGCAATTTGGAAAAAACGTTATATCTCCTAAAGTTTTTAAGATAGACGATTCGTACCTTCTAGAGATAGTTAGTCATTAGCAAAATGAATCGATTTGATGATAATCGGATGAACGGTTCTCAAGTTATGAGCAAAAAAGTGAACCAAGACCGGTGTTCCATTCTAAAATATTCAATTTCACCTCCTAACGGTTATGGCCTTTTGTGACATCATTTGCTGTCAACTTGAGAAATTAATTAACAAAGCAGAGGAGGACTCAAAAAAAATGTTGTTTTGTACACAAAATACTTACTTTTCTTAACAATCAAACCCAGTGCCGTTTATTCCCACTAAAAACGTCTAATTAAAGGATCTCGTGCCTCTCCTTGAGCCGCTGCCAACTGAAAACCTCTTGTCTAATCCACAGCTACTTATGGATGGACCCAGCTCCCAGTGTCGTCTCTGTTTTTAGGGCTTTATATTCTCCCACGATACGTTTTATGGCCCAAGGCACTTGAAATTAGCTCGCCCGCCGCCAGCAAGGTCGAGACCAACTCGCCCTCCCTTGGTCCTGCTGCTCTATTGATTTTCTGGGCCATACAACACGGTGTACTCATAATTGAGAATGCTATCTCAGACGCGGGCTGCTAATTAATTTTTATTGCCTTTAAACAAAAATTTTTCATTTGCTTTGCGCTTCCATTTTTGGAATTTTCCTTGCTGGCAATTTCAATTAATTCGCTTTGCCCCTTTGAAGGGGCTTAGCACTTCAGGCAGAAAGGATATTAAGTTCTAAGTCAGATTCTACATGAAACACACGCTTTTAGCAGATTTACTGCAAAATTGTTTTTATTCTGGGTTTTTGTATTCGAAATTGAATTCGTTTTGTCAAGGACAAGTTAAATTTTGTTCCCTGACAACAGCAAGCGACAAGTTTTTCAACAACTTTGTTGTTAGATTAAAAGCATTTCCCACCCAAATGGCAAAACTTTTGTCGCAATGTGCGAGTGTGAATTTGTGTGCAGCGTAAACAGCCAGAAAGTCGCAAAATGGAAGTGGTGACTAGATGAAGCAAACCACCGCCGCCGGCCATAAAAATCTATTACATTTTGTCAGACACAACTTTGATTTTACGAACTGTCAAACAAACAAATAGATGGCAGGAAATAAAGATGCATTCACACACACAGACGCCTATCGCTCGTTGGCCCCTAGTGGCTCGAGGTGAAAAGAAATAAAAACCAACGCTTCAAAGTTTTCTGCCAAGCGAGAGAAAAACTTATGCAATGATTTTATGTTTCACCCCACGTAATGTAATAAATATTTCGCCCGTCCCCTTAGGATGTACATCTATATGTATGCATGTAGGCCTTGAGGCTGCATCAAAGCAAAGTATTTGATGAGAAATGTTTCAGCATTGTGTAGAAAGATCAAAAGAAGTACAAACTGTTTAATGAAACAGAGTTGGATAAATCGCTTGAGCCAAGTTCTGTCTTAAAATCATCTGACGAAAGTGAATTTAAGCGTTTAGAGTTGATGAGCGAGCACTGAATCGAGCCAAACATTAACATAAATTTTTCCGCATACTGTAAAATAAGTTAAAGTCGGCCCTGACCGACTTCGAAATACCAGAAACTCATGGAAGGAAATGTTAACCTTTCCTTATGTTTCCAATCCTATTAATTTGAGCTCCCAAAAATCAGTTCTCCGTTTGCCTGTGACAGAAATCGACCGGTTTTCGCCGGACCAAATTGAATGAAGGTACCGAAACAGCCTTCAACTACGCTCTCGCCTTTCTCTGGTTGTGAAATGAGAGAAATGCATTTCTTTGATTTTCTTTCCTCTCAGGTCTGTCACGGCTCTTTTGGCAATGGTATGCATCGCTAATAATGAATGAGTGTATGCGACAAACTATATGTGCTCTCTCGTTCTCTCTTACACTGACTCGCTCTCTGCTTATGCTAAACTCTGGTGCGCTCTTGAGTCTGCAACCTTTTCAACTAACATTTTTACAGTTCGGTCTTCGATACACACGTATTTTATGACCGATTGACGGATTTTGGACTGGTACGGGTTTGCTCTCAGTCCGATCAGTGCTGTGTTTTCAACCACATCCACTGAACAGTGAGCGGAATAAACAAACAATTGGTTGAGGGAAGCCAAAAAAATTTTTGTTCTTTTTTTTTTAGGTCTTTGATGAGCAGAACAAACAGAACATTGTTATCCCACGCCAAAAAATTAACTAAATTTTACAGGAGAGGCTTTTTTCTACTTTTCGATGCGATGGCTGGCAACATCACTACCAATCTTTAGATGTGCAACATTTATCTATTTATTTAACTAAACTCATAACTATTTTTGTGAAAAAACTGTTCTTTTTCCTAATAACTGATTTTTGGCACATACGATGTTTTTGCCCACCAATTTTTTAAGTGCATCATCAAGACTGGCACTTACGATAATTTGTAAAATAGGTCAAATTGTACAAAATACATAAAAACAAAATAAGAAGAATATTTTTTTATGAAAGATCAATGAAAAATAAAATATTCATCATTTTTATTTCAAGTATGTACTAAGTACATTGTACTTATTAAACTAAAATAAAGAAAATTTTCAATTTAACAAAGTCTTATTTTAACAAAGTAAATAAATAGATTAGTCTTCTTCGTCACTCTCAACCAAAGAGACTTTTAAATTTGACGAATGTTGCAGATTTAAGTATTCATCATGATATTTTGGTGTAATACTATTTAAAAAAAAAAAAGGTTTTGTAAGTCAAGATATTTTTTGGTCGAAATACGTACATAAGGTGATATGTTATAATGATTTTATCTTCTCGGGAAAATTTAGATTGGTAATAGTCTTTTCTGAGAACTATCGAAATAACCATATTGTAGTTCAATTGAACTTGAATTTTTCTGAAATTTGGCGATGTGCAGCGAATTTATGTTCAATTTAATTTAACTGGGAAGTAATGAATTCGCCAACATAGCTTTTAGCTTATTTTGGTTTTGACCAGCGCAACTGTCGCAGTATAGACTGATAAGACATAAGGGCTAAGCATACCTATCCCCACGCTCACCCCACAAAAAAAAAAAAAGCAATTTCTTGTACTGCTTTCGTAAACGCTAAAATTGTAGTAGGCATATTTTCGAGAATAAAAAAGTGTAGTACTTTTCGAATGGAGTGTTCAAGACTTTCTGTAAATCGATACTAGCACATATGATCTTTGAGATCTTCTTACTTGCTGCTGAGGTTTTCATCTTTCATGAATTGAGTATAGCACTTATAAAGGTTCTGATTGCTTATGAATTCCTGCGACAAATAAACTTTAGTGCTTTTGGCTCTGCAATTATGTGATGGCACTGCAGGAAGTTTCTCGAAGTATGATTTTAAGAGTTCTATTTTCTGTTGATGCTTTTTATTGTGAGGAGCCATCTTTGGTTTAGGATCAACTAACGTCCACACAGAACAAATGCAAAAATTTACTGCCTAATTTGAAAACAGGAGAACAAGGTAAGAAGGATGAAACAAATTTGAAAAATTCCATCTGAGAAAGCTGTTACTGACAGCGCAAAGGTGTAACAGCGTGCTCTCCTCACTCACCCCATTGCCATCAGCACTGCCAATTTAGCTATTTTCCCACCAGACTGTTGAATATCAGTATTGTGTGGCACATACGATCATTTCGCCCACAAGAAAAAAACTCATCACTGGCACATACGATTAAATTGATTTTGTTGTATCTCCGAAACCGAAACGATTATCGCTATATAATTTTACCAGATGATGAGTTGGTGGATTTAGAACTAATTGGCATCAAAATGTCAATTTCGTAAAAAATGGCACATACGATGTTTTCGCGCACAGGGGTCGATATGTCTCTTATATTTTTTTTCCCAAATATTCCAAAAAAGGGTCGCCAATTAATTAAAGCAAACAAAGCGATTTGTCAACAAAAGTTTTTCAGAAATGAAACGATAAAAAAACTATTAGAATAAAATATATTTTTTTTAAAATAAAAGATAATCCATAGAAATGTTTGTTCGGAAAATGGGTTTTAGAAGAAAAAATTTTTTTGTTCTTAAAATTACCGGTTTCAAACACGGTCATGGGTAATATTGAATGTTTTTAAGCTGATCTGCGAAGTTTAGTCAAAGTCGCTAACCGTTGAGACAAGCTTTCTGAATTGTATCAGAACTTCGGTACAGACGAAGTTAGCTTTACCTTTCTCGTTTGGGTTTGAGATTCAAAGGGAAATTTCTTGACATTTTGGTTCTAGAGAGCTTGATTCCAGCACATCGTACCAAGCACACAGTTCAAAAAACTGCAGCAGCTGCAAAAATTTTTGAGGAGGACTTGAATAGCTGCAGCGAAACCGAGCTGACACAAGAAATTATTTTGTGGCATGAGTGTTGTGAGAACTCAAAAGCCCAGACTGCACTCTAGGCATTCAGCTGATGAAGTCGAAAATTGTTCTCGACGATCCCTGTCACCTCGTCCACAGCTGAAAGGACTTTTTATACTCTGTACCGAAGGTACATAGAGTATATTAAGTTTGTGCAAAAGTACATATGTAACAGGGAGAAGGAATCATTTCCGACCCTATAAAGTATATATATTCTTGATCAGCTTCAACAGCCGAGTCTATATAGCCATGTCCGTCTGTCTGTCCGTTAGTCCGTCCGTCCGTATGAACAAACAGATCTCAGAGATGGTAAGAGATAGAGGTTTTACATGTATGGGACAAATGCTTCTTAGACTTGCAGGCAGATCAAGTTTATTTTCAATTTTTGCCGCGCCCCCTCCCGCCCCCACAATTTTGAAAAAACGTTATGTCTCCCACAGTTTTGTAGATAGATGATTCGTACCTTCTAGAGATAGTTAGTCATTAGCAATATGTATCGATTTGCCGAAAAAATAAAGATCGGATGAACGGTTCTCAAGTTTTGAGCAAATAAGTAAATCACCCTTACCACCCACTCCCACCCTTTCACAACCAACGCCGCACAATGTTAGAGAGGGAGAGGAAGAGAGAGAGAGAAAGGGAGAGAGACAGAAAAGAAACTTAGAGATGAGCGCAGCAGCTGCAGTGCATTCAGCTCCTTCTACAGGTACAGAGTATGTTATAGTCGGGCTTGATCGACTTTCTCACTTGTTTTTTGCTGAAAAGATTAAAAGTCTATTTTCGTGTCAATATGTCTGAGGACAGACTCAACGGGTTAGCGCTGGGAAACTTTCACAAAGATATCATAATTTCAACTGACGAAATAGTTGACATGTTTTTCCAAACCAAACCTCGTCGACTCCGCAACATTGGACTGGGCTGTCGGGGATTGTTGACTTTAAGTACATGTATACATGTATGAGATTTGACTAAAATGCGATACCAGAACAAATTTTCTATGAATGATCTTCTAAGAAAAGTAAAAGAAGACTTTAATTAAACAAATAAATATAAAATTTTGCATGTTACATTTTTGGTTTTTGAGTTTCATATGTTTTATTAATGGGTATGGTTTCGTGTTGTCCATAAACAGAGAAAACTTAACCAAAGTGCATGTCTTCTGTGGAGTAACTTTGTATTCACAGCTCTCAAAGCTTTGTTTTAAGATCACGTATACGCAATGTTGCCATATAAGGGGGGTCGATGTTGGGCCATCTGTGGACTTTAGTGCATATTCCCATAAATCCATCAATTGCCAAACTTGGCCATATCTCTGAAGCTTTCAAAATAGTACGTTTCAATCCAGCTGCTTGCTTTTGAGCTTGGGACCGCCCACTAAGCTTCATTGCTTCCATCAACACAGACCATAAATAACAGGGTTAAACACCCATGCAATAGACAAAGCGCTGGCAAAATCATTTTTTTTTTTTTTGTTTAAATTGAAAAGTTGTATGCCGCAAAGCATAAGAGAGAAATTTGTGGCCCATTTGTGTTTTAATCATTTTCGCGGCTCAGCGATGAAAACTTTTTAATTTGCTCATCATGCTTGGAAAAATGAATTATCATTGACATTGGATTAGCCAGTGAGGAGCAGGTCCTCATAATCACCCATTTGGGGGAGCCAGAGCTGTTGTGAAGTTTCTTCAGGTGCAGAGAGCGGAAAATCAGATGAAGATGACAGCATTTATGCGAAATTTGCGTTAATTAGTTTGATTTTATGCTTGAAGTCTCTGTGGGACAATTTCAGATTGGCAATTCCATTCCGAGAAAACTCATTAAAACTTTGTAGCCAAGTTTTGTTGTCATCGGGCGAGGAAGAAGTGTAAGCCATACCAGCTAGTTAATGAGAAAATAAAAAACCAATCATGTACATTTGTTGTGCTTTGTTATTGTTGTTATTGGTTGTTTACTCTCTATTAACCAGCAATTATCCCAATCGATTTTATTTGAACTTTTAGGCAAATATAATTTATGGGCTTGGGGCTCCCAGGCGACGGCCCTTATCCATTTACATAATTCAATAAGCGATGAGAAATTTAATTAAAAACACACACAACTTTTGCAACGGGTTTTGGGTTAAACAAATTAATTATATTTGCTGCTGTGAAGCTCACATTACAATTGCCGTTTATCAATTCTTAATGATAATTCAAACTCAATTTAAAATTTGGAAAATTTTTCAATTTTGTGGACTTTTCGATCTTCACCATCGAACACCACGAATATTTTCTCAGTTGCCAGTGGCAACTTCTCTGCTCTTCTTGCCGACCCCTGGCTTAAAATTAGCTAACAATACTCTGTCTCTACCTTTCGCATATCTCCAAGCTAGTACAATTGGATACTTCTCTGTTTTTAAATCAAACGAAGAACCACTCCCCCACAAACTTAATCAAAGCCCAGTGGTAAGGGGGCAGGGAAAAAACTACACGAAAGCCATGTAAATGAGATATGTAACATGTAATTTCATGTGGACAAGGAGGCTGATGAGGATGCTCATGTCAATGTCAATGGCCGCTGGGGCGCAGAGGCGTCTCGTCGTTCTCTGATTAGTGCGGTTAAAGCGACACAAACAAACAGCATGTCAGCACTTTCACATGTTTGTATATGTCGCTTTTACAACTGCAAGGACATGGCCATAATTACGCATCCATCAACGCAATAGTTGACTCGGTTGCCTGGTACATAACTCTTATTGTCGCATCGATGACTGCGTTGATTGTATTGACAAACTCGAACAGCGAGCTTCATCATCAATTGTCGCCGGGGAACAATTTAAGAAAACTCCCTCAACTTCGCCCGGATTCTCTCATTTTGGCAGACAATAAATATTTGTTATTTGCCCTGCAGCGAAAAAATCAATACGCACAGCGAAAAGCTTGCATACTTTTGGGCAACGGCGCGTTAAAATGTTGGTGTACACACTCATTCTTTTACGCTGTTGTTTCATTTCCTGTGTATTTTACAGTGAAAGCATTGAATAAATTGAAAAGTAGTTTATGCAGATGCTACAAATGGAAAACGTTGGCAGTTTTGCTGAAAATACAATAGTTTTGTGAAGAAGAAGAATAAACACTTTTATGTTAGTCGAATATAAAAGAAACGATAAATGGATAATCAAAAAAACTAAAATATTTTTTTTTTTTGCATGCAATTTTATGCCTGTTATTTATAAAAATCATCAAGATGATTTTTATTTTTGTGTGGTGTAGCGTGTGGGTACTAATTATTTTGATTGTCGAACACACAAGTGAATAGATAGATGGTGAAAAATTGTAAATTTAGTTTAGTTCATCATGTAGATTTGATAGATGGCAATTGCACACTTCTTCGGTTCGTGTTTAAAATACTAACGCAACTAATAAAACTGATTTCCTGTTGCCGCATGTCCTCCATATCCTAATAATGGAAGAATTTTCTTTTTTTATAGTCTTAAATGGAAGCGACAGTAAAAAAATTAATAGTGGTTAGTGTGCTGGACTGCTGGGCGGGTGGTCGTGGGTTCGATCCCGCCTCTGAACATCTAATAATAAACTGTCAAACTATTAGTTTGACATTACTCAGTTTGTCGGCATCTGTTACCTGTCAAAAAAAAAAAAACTGGGGTGTCCACAACCGGAGCGTGTCCACAACAGGTGACTCTCCCCTAAAAAAAAAAAAAAAAAAAAAAAAATTTTGGTTTTGGGTTAATTTGGCCTAAATTTTGAAAAAATTTCCTTGATTTATGTCGAATTATGTCGGTCACCCGCGATTTAGCTTCAAAGTTTGCATTTTTCCCATACAACAAACAACAACAACCGGAGATGAAAACCCGAACTAATAACGGTTTGGGTTACGGTTACTGTTTAGTCCAATCGCTTTTTTCCGGTTAGGGTTATATTACTGTTATGGGATATCGGTTACAAAAGCGGGGATTTATTAAAAATTCTTCTCCTGAAAACAAATACATAACATATATTACACAGTGCTATAGTGCGAAATAACCAGGGTATTGGCATAGCGGACGCTTTAGAGCAGGTCGCGTATAGCACTTCTTCATACTTGATTTTCCTCGGGGACTCCCAAAATCCGAAGTTATGGCCCAAAAACCGTTTATTAATCATATTGCTCCCTTAACTTGAAATAGCTCGCGAATGGACCATCTAAATTTATATAACTCTGCCAATTCTGATTGCGACGAGATGAGTCTTATATATTATATTCATAGGGTATAGTGATTTACCGCGATGGCTGAGAAATGCGGGTTACAGATCTGGTATTTTCCACTTTTTTTTCGAAATTTTTACTTTGCCTACCACTGGTTTCACTATTTTATTCTACGCGATTTTTCCTTAAGGTTTATTATAAAAACCCATTTAATTCTGCGTTGAACATTGGTTCTCCCGATGAATTTGGTTACCTAATGGCGAAGGTATTCGCTGATATGTGAGCACACCTCGAAAATCTAGCATTCCTTTTAAGTGTGTTAACAGAAAATCGATTGATTTAACATTAATGCCCCTAAAAGTATAGTTTGCTAAAGTTTAGTGGGAAATTTAAATATAGTTTTTCCTGTTATTACACAATCACATACATGATTTCATATTTGTTCGTTGCTGTTACCCTATATGGTCAGGATAACCTACAGTCAAATCAACAATTAATGCATGTATTTCCGTCCACTACATATGTGGAGTACATACCGCTAATGTGTAGAATCTTTGGTATAGGGTATACGAATTGAAAATATAATTTCAAAAGCACACTCAGACCTTCACTCAAGCAGGCACTAGCCATTTAAGGATTTGGCTATGATAACCGGAATTTAAAATCAAATGCTTGGAACATACGCTGAATAATAAACAAGTAAGAAAGTCGGCAGAGCCCGACAATAAAAACGAGAAAGGAAAGTTAACTTCGTCTGTACCGAAGTTTTGATACACTTGAAATAGCTTGTTACAAAGGTTAGCGACTTTGACCAAACTTTGCAAATCAGCTTAAAAACATGACATATTACCCATGACCGTGTTTGAGAGTGATAATATTGAGAACAAACCAGTTTTTCTCACTAAAACCCATTTTTTGAACGAACATTTGTATGGCAGCTACAAGAAGTAGTTATCCGATCCGGTCGGTTCCGACATATTAGCAGCGTGCAGTAAAAAGAAGGCTCTATGCAAAGTTTCACAAAAACTTGATCTGCCTTCAAGTATAAGATGTTTATGTCCCACATATGCCTAACCTCTTTCTCTTACCATATCTTAGATCTGTTTGAAAATACGGACAGACAGGCAGGCGGATATGGCTATATCGACTCGACGGGTGATGCTGCTCAAGAAAACCTATTCCTTAAAGGGTAGGTGATGCTTCCTGTTCCATTTGCACAAACTTACTCTGTGTACCTCTGGTAATGTAAAATGTAAATGTAATGTAATAAATGTAATAATTGTGTGATTATATGAAAAACTGTATTTAAATTTCCCACTAAACTTTAGCAACCTATACTTTTAGGAGCATTAATGTTAAATCAATCGATTTTTTATCAACACACTTAAAAAGATTTTCGAAGTGTGCTCAGAAATCCGCGAAAAACTTTGCCATTAGGTAACCAAATTCATCGAGAGAACCATTGTTCAACGCAGAATTAACTGGGCTTTTATAATAAACCTTAAGGAAAAATCGCATAGAAAAACATAGTGAAACCAGTGGTGGTCAAAGTACAAATTTCGAAAAAAAAAAATTGAAAATACCAGATCTGTAACCCGCATTTCTCAGCCATCGCGGTAAATCACTATAACCTATGAATATAATATATTAGACTCTTTTCGTCGCTATCAGAATTGGCAAAGTTATATAAATTCAGGTCGTCCATTCGCGAGTTGTTTCAATTTAAGTGAGCAAAAAGATCAATAAACGGTTTTTGGGCCATAACTTCAGATTTTGGGGGTCCCCAAAGAAAACCAGGTATGAGGAAGTGCTATACGCGACCTGCTCTACAGCGTACGCTATGACAATACCCAGGTTATTACAATTTTTGAAAATTTGTTGCACTGTGTTATTAATGAAGATGTCAGATTGTTGTTAATCAGAACTGTTGTGTTTTCCCAACAATTTAATACATATGTACGGCATATATTTTTGACTTCTCTATTAGACCAGAGCCGGCCAGCCATAGCTACCAGGAGCGAAAGTCATTCATGTTTTTATGCAAACGCGAGCCGAATTTATGGTAGTGTGAATCGCTGAACACTGAATTGCATGCACACTTTTCTGTCTTCTACATTTTACCGGCTCTGATTAACGTTTATCGAAAGTTTTAGTAAAGGAAAACCGAAATTAACCCGTATTTTTGTTTCTGTTTCGGTACTGATAACGTGTTATGGTAGTAAAGGAAATACTTTTGGTTAAAAATTTGAAAGTGTTTTTAGCGGTTAGGGGTTACTGTTACGGTTACGGTTTTAATCTCTGACAACAACAAATTGAAAATTAATAATTCCTTTTGCAAAGCAATTTCGAAGGTTTTAGCCGTGCATTGGGATGGGAAACATAAACAACTATTAGGGTGTCCCAAAACAATCAAAGTCGGTTTTTTCCCCATACACCCTAAATTATTTTACTTTTAAGTCAAAACAGTTATAAATAAAATCTTAAGGAGGTAGCACCACGGTAACCCGTGCGAACTTCCGTTGATACATGTCAGAACTTGCTCTCTAAGGCGGACACGACCTAAAATATCGAAGTGCTTTTGATTTCCAAATAGCAGATTATTGCAAAGACAATATGAAGATATACCACTTCACTTAAAATTCTGATCCAAAAATTTTAAAGCAGCGAACAAGCGCGCTCAAAACATCAAATATATTGTTGTTAATCAATCATGTCAGTAAAATTAAGCAGTTCTGAAAGTGGCATATTTTTAACAACTAAACTACCGTCGAATGGACAAGCTCTAGCAGTTTTATTTTACAACATCTGTGAACTGAATTTAACTGTCAATGATATCGCGAATCTCACTATTCGCGAGTGTATTCTCTTTTGGGAAAAGGCGCGTATTCCTGCTAAGTCTTTGCCTAATCGTGTGATGAAACTTGTAAACTTAGAACAAGTTTGAAGGGACTTGCAAAAAAATGCACACAGTGCATGGCAGTGCCGTCCGACTTTGTCAACAACTTATATAAAATTTATGCTCTTCAATGGAAAAAGTATAAATAAGGATAGAATCTTTTTACAGCGTCAAAGCGAACCAGGCCGACCTGGTCACTTAGCAGGAGTGGAAAAAGAATTGACTGAAACTATTGAAGAAGAAAAACGACTTGCTAAATATTATTCTGAGCCGATTCCTTTGACATCATCTTATGTACTGTTACAAGACGACTCATCTTCTGAATCTAATGAAAACTTAGGTTTACAAGAGTACGTACCGAAACTTGTTGAGAAACAACCCTGCGACAAAATACTTTACACCAAAAATTAAAAGAATTCGCACAGTAAAATAGAAAGAGAAAGTTTTGGCACTGAGAGTAGTAAACGATGTAGCCGAAAGAGCGGTTAAGTTGAGGCAAGACTTTCATGGATTAATCACAGTTGAGGAGGAACAAAAACAATTTTTATTTCGCACCGTGGAAGAACACCGGAAAATTTATCCTTACTGTAAAAAACAAACGAAGCAAAGAAAATTTGAGAATAATATTAATTTTTATTTTAACTGAACTTTCCCAACAGAGTACGCAAAATTTAATAATTTGCAAGCGTTGTTCGTTTATAAGACGATTCATGGTTAAATTATAGACCAAACTGAAGATGTTTGACAGTGAAACAAACCACGAAACGTGCGTGAGCATTTCAT
Organism: Lordiphosa stackelbergi; assembly: GCA_018904235.1. Taxonomy (NCBI): domain Eukaryota; kingdom Metazoa; phylum Arthropoda; class Insecta; order Diptera; family Drosophilidae; genus Lordiphosa; species Lordiphosa stackelbergi. The sequence continues at coordinate 3,873 of JAEIFU010001842.1, read as the reverse complement.
CAATGACTGAAAGAACTTGCTGCGTGAAATACTTATAAATTGGTCCATTCGGGGATTTCTGTTCTCTTATTGAAAAAATTGGAAAAATTGTTGAAGGAAGTTCAGCTGTTACTACGAACACAAGCCCAAGCCAAAACCGGAGACAAAAAGTCTAAAAAGTAAAGTTCAGGTAGCCATTTAAAAAATTTAAACTAAGAAAGCAATAACATACACAACTAAGGGCCGATTTCACTTCGTCTACATAGAGCTATCTGTCACATAAACTAACAAATAACAGAGTAAAATCTATGACTATCTGACACTTAGCAGCTATCTGGGAGAACACAAATCGGCCCTTAATGAAAAGCTTCTCTGGAGGGTGACCCACAATAGGTACTGGTTATAATGTAAAGATAAATTAATCATTTTAGAATAGGAAGACATACTGCCATTATCAAATTCAGTAGAAATAGACGTCTGTATAAAATTAAAAAAAAAATTGTTGTTCACATTTTCAGACAATTTTAATTGCTTTGGTTTTAATTAGGTTAGTTTGAATATTTGGGTTCATTCTGTGCCATTTATTCGTTTAAATGTCAGAGTGAAAAATTCTTGCATCAACAACTTTATGTATTTACGTAAATTGTTGCAGAAAAGCAAGCAGGAATCGAAGTTTAAAAATTATTTCAAATAGGGCAGAAGGAAAACTATTTTTTGATGATAAAAATCCTTCAACTAAGCATTTTCACCAGATTCAAAAAAAAAAAAGTTAAATATTAAAATTTATAAAAAAAAAATACAAAGAAATAAAATGCTGAGTTCTTTACTGCTCCAGGGGCAGTTTAAGAATGAAACAAATGGTTAGGTGGGCAACTAGCATTCAACTGAGTCTGAAGTGACAGTTAAGTCAAGGAGCATGTGATTAGTTTTAGAGAAGTACATTTTATTTTGATTGGTAAAGCGAAGTAGTAACTAAATCGTTTTAGAATGTTTGATATCAATTGATGTTTTAAATCCGTTGATCTGTTGCCCTGTGACAAGTGCAAAACTAGAACCTGCTACAAGTCACTACTAGAACCAAACGAAGTCGTTTGGTCTTCTTTGCCGAGTGTATACTAAAGCTGCAGCGCAAAAGTCTTGCGGTATTTTTTATTGAATTTTTAATAATTCATAAAATTGGTTATAATAATGCGATTTAAGTCAAATATGCGCCGTTTTGTTCGATGACGAGTTCCTAACGAGATGCCAACTTCATAATGCCCCTCTTATAGAAGCTCGCTTCCCTATTGGCAAAAAACTCGGAGAGCCAATTTTCACAGGACTCTCTTGTGGCCAACTTCCGACTACCAAGCTAGTTCGCCATGGACAGAAATAGGTGGTAATCACTTGGTGCGAGATCCGGACTATACGGTGGATGCAAAAGAACCTCCCAACCGAGCTCCCGGAGCTTCTGGCGCGTCACCAAAGATGTGTGTGGCCTGGCGTTGTCCTGATGGAAGACAATTCGGCCTCGGTTGATTCGGTTGATCAAAGATGGCCTCTTCTGCATGAGTGCTACATTCAAGCGGTCCAGTTGTTGGCAGTACAGGTCCGAATTGAGCGTTTGGCAGAAGAACCTTCCTGGCCGTCAATCCAGGCTTGGCCACCGTCTGGGCAGCTTCACCGCTTCTCGACCACGACCGTTTGCGCTTCACGTTGTCGTAAGTGACCCACTTTTCATCGCCAGTCACCATCCGCTTCAAAAACGGGTCGATTTTGTTGCGATTCAGAAGCGATTCGCATGCATCCATACGGGCAAAAATGTTTTTTTGCGTCAAGTCGTGTGGCACCCATACATCGAGCTTCTTTTTGAATCCAAGCAATCACCTCTGCACCAGAACGAAAACGTTGAAACCATCGTTGTGCGGTGGAAATGGAAACTGTATCGGGTCCATAAACTGCACAAATTTTATTGGCAGCATGAGATGCATTTTTGCCTTTATCGTAGTAAAACTGTAAAATATGCCGTATTTTCTCTTTATTTTGCTCCATATCTGCGACGCTATAACTCACGAACGACTAAAAACAAACAACAATAAATCAAACACGTGTTAGCGCATGAAAAGAGCTTTCCAAAAAGCTCTAACGTGAACCGATGCGACGAATACATCTAGAACAACGCGCTTGCAAAGACAAGTTTGCGGAAATGCCGCAAGACTTTTTTATACCCTTGCAAAGGGTGGTATAATTTTGCCCAGAAGTTTGCAACACATAGAAATATTCATTTCCGACCCTATAAACTATATATATTCTTAATCAGGGTGACGAGCTGAGTCGATTGAGCTTTGTCCGTCCGTCTGTCTGTCTGTTTCTACGCAAACTAGTCTCTCAGTTTTAAAGCTATCGAGCTGAAACTTTGCACAGAGTCTTCTTTTTACTGCACGCTGCTCATATGTCGGAACCGACCGGATCGGATGACTACTTCTTGTAGCTGCCATACAAATGTTCGTTCGAAAAATGGGTTTTAGTAAAAAAATTGTTTTGTTCGCAATATTATCGCTCTCAAACACTGTCATGGGTAATATGAAATGTTTTTAAGCTGATCTGCGAAGTTTGGTCAGAGACGCTAACCGTTGAGACAAGCTATTTCAAGTGTATCAAAACTTCGGTACAGACGAAGTTAGCTTTGCCTTTCTCGTTTAATGTTAACTTGTCTCACTTCAGCGATTATTAATATTATACGCTTTTAAACAGATTTGGAAGTTTTTGTCAAAATCGGATGACTATATCTATAGCTGCCTTAGGAACTATCGGTCGAAAAGTGGGTTTTATTAGAAAAATTGTTTGTTTTAATGCTGGCGTTCTTAAACTCTGATGTATTAAAACATTTGCAAGGGTATAAAAACTTCGGCAAAGACGAAGTTAGCCTGGCCTTCTCGTTTTAATTTGCTGTCACACTATTCTATGAAGTGTGACCATAGCAATAGCTGTCATAGGAACGATAGGTCGAAAAAGTAGTTCGAGTGAGAACAAGTTTTATTTTTAATGGTAGCGTCAACACAATTTTAAACGGATGAATATATCGTACAACCAGAGAAATCTAGCACGAATCGGCGAGACGGAATTCGGCTTCAATTTAGATTTTTTTCTTCTTGATTTTTTAAGACAAAAACTGCTCGAATACGAGAAGACAATCGATATCGACTTCGAATTTGCTGGCATGGAAGTGCGGGGACCCATAAGCGGAGAGCGCGAGCAATTAATGAGATCAATTTTCTCTCTCGCTCTCTGCGTCGCCGTCGGCTACTACGAAGCAGCGACGACGGCTGCGAAATTGGCTTGACTTATAGCGCCGCAGCGGTAATCAATTGACAATGAGAAGCCAAAGTAAACATATGTGGGAAAGTTAACGGATGTATGCAATTAAAACAATTGAGGATCAATAAAACCTTATACAGCTTCTAAAAAAGTTTATTTCAAAAGAAACATTGAAATATTTAAATGGTGAGTAAAAGTGTTAAAGTTTAAATATACATACATATATATAAATGTTACCATCCGTCGTTGACGTCGACAGCCAAGTTGACAGAACAGTCAGGTTGGAGATCCTTGATCACCTCAAAACATTATCTGCAGTCCAGTGGCGGAATGGATTCGTTTATGCCATCTCTTTCAAAATAATTCAGATTCAAAGACAAAGAAAACTAATTAATACAAAGTTTTGAAAACGGCAAAAATTTAAAACGCAGTGTGTCACGGTGCCTATATTTTCTGATTGCGTATATTTTTTTGGCCTGAGCAAGTCAATAAAATATTTTAAATGCATTTTCATTTACATATGTTAGTAAATGTACATACATATTCACATATTCACATTTGAATGTCTGCATTTATACAAATCGTTCAGGCCAACAT
>JAEIFU010001841.1:0-36257 GCA_018904235.1 Lordiphosa stackelbergi | reverse complement strand
CGGTTGCTACTCATGTATATTAGTGATCTTTTGTTGGTGTTCTTTAAGGTGTTGGTGCGTTTATTTTTTAATTTTCCAAAATTTTGTCGGCGCTTTAATTTATGGTAATTTTTTCAAGGTCATGCTCTCACCCCCTATCTGATACTTTTTCATGTATAATTAGCGTAAATAAAAACAAAAGATAAAAAAAGACGAGTTTTAACGGGCGCGAATGGCGTCTAAAGTTTTTGTAAATAACTCATACGCAGTGTTGCCTATTATCATCTATTTTTTTTCATTTATAAATAGTCGGCGATGATTTTATTTATAAACTATTCAAATTTGTAAATATTTTATTTCCACAAATGTAGATCCCTTTTTTGAATTTCAAACAATGACAGCAATTGAAATGAACTAATAACTTCGTTTGTAAAAATTTGTATTTGGTGAACGTGTCGTATGATTAATATTTTTTAAAACTTTGAGACCCTGTCGCGCCCATTTAAAATTAAAATAAAATTTTTTGATTTTCACAATTATTAATTATACAACAAATATTAGCTTTGGGAATGCTGAGACCTCCTTTTTTCCATTTTGCCGGTTTGGGGACCGCTCTAATGTACATGCAAAAATGTGTGTCTCTATTGAGATCGACGAGTTCATAAAGGCAGACGGACGGACGAACAGACGGACATGGCTAAGCAGCTCGCCTCGGCTGTTGATGCTGATCAAGAATGTATATACTTTATAGGGTCGGAAATGTTTCCTTCTTCATGTTACATTCATGATCACCTTTTACCCATTTTCAAGGGGTACAGGGTATAAAAATGGGAAAGCGTTTGAATTGAATGTGAATGCGTGAAACAATATGAACAATTTGCTGAATAAAGAGAATGGTTCCACAAAGTCGTACATCATCATTACACATATTAAAGCTTGTATTTCGAGAAATAGACTAAATTTCCGGAGAATTTCAGTTAACATTAAACTAGGGTTGTCGAACGATATTTTTTCGATATTTTTTTGTTGGGTATTTTTTAGTTGGGTTTTTTCGAGGGCATTATCTTGATATAAAAGTATTACTAGTATTACTTACATTCAAGGAATGCCCTTCGAAAAACTTCCTTTTTGGCCAAAACAAAAAAAATTTCGTCAAAAAACCGTCAACGATATTTCGACGATATTTTTGTGAATATTCGAATATTGTGAATATTTTTCGAAGGGCATTCTCTTGGATGTTAGTAATATCAGTAAAACTTTTGATATCAAAGATAATGCCAAAACACCTTTTATGGCCGAAACTAACAAAAAATAAAAACAAATCGAAAAATATCGTTCGACAACCCTACATTAAACTAAGGTTATAGATTAGATCAGTAGTGGGCAATCCAGTGACTGTCATCTTAAAATCTATTTTTTGTTAAGGATTAGTGTTGTAGCAATGGTTTTCAAATATCATATTCAGCATAATTTTTAAGGATTGTTTAAGCAAAACCAACCAATGTAAGGGTATTATAAACTTTGTTGCTATAACATACACATAACTCAAGTACATTCGAAACATGATCCTCTCGCTTATGAGTGGCCTGACCAAAGCGTGAAATATGCAACGTCTGCATTTCTACCGCATGACATTTCATTGTTCATATATTTCATATATGTTCAATGTAGATGCCTTAAGCATATGCACAAATGTAAACGGTCACTAGCAACTCCCGCTCTGCCGCTGTACTCAACGACAGAGACACATATATATATATACATAATAATTCTAAGCGGCTGCTCCGCTGCCAGCGTATCTGGCGGCGCGGCCTCCTAGTTATGTTAAGTCTTTCAATGAAAAACAAGAATCAATCAATAAATGTTCCTCGAAGAGACGACTCACGGCTTTTTACTTACTGAGGGAGGTGCTTACAATATGTTCGGATAAAGGAGATTTTGTTATCCGACTGGCCCTACATACTGAGGAGAGGTGCTAACAGAGTGACAAATTATTTTGGAAAGACTCACGCCACACCAGCTTAATGAAGATCCGCTGTTTTCGCTCAGAATTTTGTTCTTTGACGAGGCACATTTCTGGCTAAATGAATACGTCAACAAACAAAATTGTCGCTCTTGGGCTGATAAGCAACACGAAGATACTCTTTAACTACCGTTACATCCACAAAAATGCACTGTTTGCTGTGGTTTAATTGGTAATTCTTTAAAAATGAGGCCGGACAAAACATTACCGTCAATGGAAAGCGCTACCGCACCATGATATCTGACTTTTTGTTACCTGAGACCTTAAGATGAGCAAAAAAGTTATCAAAAACAGTGCAAGAACGGCTTTCTTACTTTGAAAAGAAAATTTTTATTTTGACGCAAAATCTTGAATTAAGATGATAATGTTGCGTTTTCGAAAACAGTTTAAGACTCAACTGGAAAACAAATTTGATTGATTTTTGATCAGGTTATAAGCGGATACTCACATTTTGGGGCTTCGACATAGGGAACATATATCTTTGGGCTAACAAGAGATGGATATGCTGCTGCTTCGCCCATATTTCATAGAATCAGAGACATCGCTGTACCAGTTCAACGACCCACCCCATCCTACTTTCAGAAAAACAAAGACAAATGTTTGTCAGACTTGTCTGGGAATCGAATCCTGAACCTTTTGCTAAGAACTTATGGTATGATGCGTTATCACATTGCACCATCGCACACTTTTGTAGCTACACGTCCAAGAGGCTACTTATACTTCTCTGTGTAGTGCTTGAGTTGAGTTTTAGAACATTTGTGTTCAAATTTTTATGAGAAAGATTGATTCTTATTTGTGTTAGAGGCAACTTATTTTTGCTTAAGGTTTTCCCCGCTAACGCTTGTGCAAAGTTTAACAAACGATTACATTTGCCCATTTAAATAATTTGTTCTTTATTTTAAAAAGACCATTTTCATTTCAATAAATATTCATAAAGCCTTCCGAAGGTTGATTGCACTCATGCAGGACTCTAAATTTCTTATCATAATCAAAGCAGAATGTCACATAACATAAATTAATCAATCCTCAATAAGAATAACAATTATCTTCATATTTCAATGAGCGGATAAGCAACTAAAGGAAAGAATTGAACATAACATCACCATACAACAATGAAAAAAGATATTGTGCAATAAACCACACATTCACAATGACAATATACAAACTATACACACATACATTTATACGAAATTGAAATTGTAATCCCAAAATAATTAAGGTTTCGTGCATAAATTTCATGTCCCACAGTGTGGCAGAATGAATGGTTCAATCATTTGTTTAACCGCATTAATAAAAGCCGGTAATAATTTCTTTATGTGTCCTTTATTGTTTGTTGGTGTTTGCTTGTTGCAGCGCCATGCTCTCCCTGGTGACGACCATATTGTGTGTGGTCTGCTATTGCTGTCATCGCAACATCAAAAAACGCACCGAGGCCGCCTATAGACAGCAGCAGCATCAGTGGCTGGAGAATGATCCGAATATGGAAATTTATAGCGTGGAACAGGTGAGTTTCGATTTGCTTCTAATTGGTAGTAAAAATCACCAGTCCAGACTTGCATAAATAACAATGTGCCAGGCAATCCGTTGTAGATCCCCCATGTTGACTTTAATGGGGCCAATTGTTGACTTTGCGCCCGCCCGCCCTTTCAAATGTATGTAAGCCCACATTTCAAGCAACGGCGACAGTTTGAAAGTAAACCAGAGGCCGGCCTGGTAATGGATATTTATGCGGCGCATTTAACAGGTGCGACTGGCCAAGGGCCACAAAAAAAAAAAAGGGCGCGACAATTGTTGGGGCTGGCGGCACTTGGAAATCGGCCATAGATGCCGCCAGGCACTTGGCCAACCATTGGGCTTTATTAAGCTCTACAGTCGCCCTTTGCTTCATTGTTGTTTGTTGGCCCACTGGGAACAAAGTAAAAAGACACACACAAAAACGAAAAGGCGACTCCCACCACGTAAATCAACGTTAGCCGCCTGCCCTGTCCAGGCACAAATGTCAACTGGAAGGCCAGATACAAATAAATTTATGATGTGTGCAATTTAAACTTTTTTATTTAACCGCATAAGTTTCACTTGCCTGTCGGCTTATTGAAGTAAATGACTCTTTGCCTTGAGAAAAAAAAAATTAATAATAATGCAGCATATTTTTCGGGGTTGATGGGAATTTAAGACTAAATTGTAATCGATTTGTAAAAAGGTCAGAAACCTTTTGCATTAACTGAACAGTGAACTTTAAAATTTCCATTATTCACAAGCCTAAAAGTAGTCTCTAGTTTTTAATCCAATTCTAAAAAAAAGTTTAGTCCAGAAATTATCAGTCAAAATGGAATTTTTACAAAGAAACAGTGGTTCAATCGTTTAATTCATAACATAAGGAATAATATACAATGGTTTTGTAGAAAGTTGTGGATGAAAATTATATTGTAGCAGAACAACTTGGTTCTTAATCTATGAAATATATGATTAACCCATTAACGCCGGCTCCCTTGTTAGTGGGAAAAAAATGTGGAAACTTAGTGGGGGGATGCCATAATGGAACTCATATTCCGCGCACAAAAATTCAGCCTCCTATCTCCACCCATAGTCTGTGCAGGGGGTGGTGCGTTTTCGCATTAAATCGAAGTTTAATTTAAAATTATTTATGCTATTCTAAGAAACATTTCGGATGCACTGCCTCTTTGCACTTGGCACAATAGTAGATGGTGTGCAAGGCACAGTGGCGACAACGAATGCGTTTTGTCCCCTTCTCAATGTTGTGGCCAACATAATGCAATTTCAATCGTTTTTGAGCTAGTGTGTCTTGAGTTTTAGGACAACGATGATATGCAACTACCTCACTTTGCAGCAACGAATCGGTCACAATGTTGCGGAATTTGAATTGTCCAATCTTTTTGAATTGCTATATGAAGCCATTCTTATTTTTCGATGCGTTTTTGCGCTGGTGACTTCGAATTTCGCAAAAGAGCTTCCAAGCATTGACCATTGCAGCATCGAGATAAATTGTCGTCGCTGTCATTGTCGGCGTCCGGGTGATAATCGTGCATTTCGACGGAACCACAAATTTCGGGCACACTTTCCAAGCCATTATCGGTTTTGTTAGGTCCAGCATCATCATATAACATCTGGTCGTACGGGACATCTTCTTTCATGTCATAAGACCATTCGTTCTCAATTATAAGTTCCACTTCACGAACTGATAATCCTTTCCTTCTCGAAGTAACGTTTGAACGCACAGCATGCGACAAGTGCAGTCGATCTGGTAGTAGCTCTGCACGTGGCGTGCGTTAGCTTGTGAAGTCGCTGACGTCACCGAAATGGAAAGAAATCGTGCCAGAGAGCACACGGTGTGGTAGTGGTATCCATTGGGAGCGCTTCCTTAGTGTTCGCACATATGTATAAATAAAACAGTTTTTCCTAGTAAAAATGTACTCATTAGCGCCGACGGGTGCGAAAAGGCACAGCATGTACCTGAGCAAAGACCTTTATATGCACAAATTTGAAATTATTAGGAGTTCAATATATGGCAGAGGGCTACCGATCCCTATCATTCGGCCCTGTTCCGAATTCCGAGTCGGTTTCCGTGTAAACGTTGTCTTTTCTTATTTCAAATTTACAAATTCAAATAGAAGGTACGAAGAATGTCTGTGGTTACTAGACGGGTCATTTCTTTTGACGAATTGATTCCACTTTACATTGAGCAGTCGGTTTCGATGCTTAAGAAATTCTGATTTTCTTCAAACCGGATCTAGTAACCAAAGATCTGATTGTCAACTTCCATGTAAAATTGTTCAATTGGTATTCCACTTGCAAACGTTTACACGAAAACCGACTCGGAATTCGGAACAGGGCCGATTATATATTTAAAAAAAATTTTTTTTATATGTTTGCACTCTATATTAGGTCATTTTTTTGCAAGTTGGAAAACCTGCACCTTTCGATGCGTTCATCATCAAATAGATGGCGTCGTATAAAATAACAGTCCAGGCCAAGTATGTAAGCCCATTTATCTTTTATCCATACCAAAAAAACAGAAAAGCGATATCAATTATGAAACAATTTCAGTGAATTTTCTAAAACACGTCTTTGTTGGTGCGTTTTCGCACCCGTCGGCGTTAATGGGTTAAGTCAGGTCAGGTTTTTCTTTTAAAAGTTTTTTGGTTCAAACTGCAAAAATTATTCTAGTGTAAACGACGGTGATGTACCCCCCACCTGATTTGTAAACGAGGGTTGTTCGGGTTTTTGGATTTTTATTAGGCACTATTTACACGGCTTTCTATTTACACACGCGATCACTTCGGTTTCCATCTATACAATGTCTCTACGGTTTGTCTCTACACGGTTTGTCTTTGCTGTCTTGTCTGTTTTGTACAGTGTGACCATCATTAGATTTTTTAAAAATACCTTAACACTAAAATATCGATATATTTATTTTAAATAATTCTAAAGACTAGGCAAGTGTAGCATTCAAACGTCCCCTAAAAGTATGCAAAGTAACACACGTGATGTGCTGAACGTGACCATTGATCAGGGATAATCATGATTGGGTGATTGATAATCTTTTAGATATCTTATAAACATGATTCCAAATTGAATCAATGGCCACATTCTCTAGATAATTCCGATTAGCGATTAGCAATTTACGTTCTCCGAGTGCTAAAGTGTCTCTGCTGAATGGAATCGATTGTAGGCTTCAAAGTATTTAGTGGCTTTAGTACTTTTTCCCTCAAAAATATCATTGCACATTGATCAGTCACCAATGCACCCATCAATTGCTACATACTTTTCTCAATGATCAGAAATCAAAATGTTCTGCTGAATGTAGCCACTTTTCTCACTCTTTTCAAAATCATTTGTAAGACTTTCACCAATTCTCTTCGATTTCTTTCAGTGCTATGAAACATCTGGCCTATTTCTGGGCGATTCCACCGATGGACTTTCCGCTTTGCCAACACTGCATCATGAGCCACCGCCTTCCTATGATGCGGTGGTGCTCCATGAACAGCAACTGCTGCAACAGCAACAACAGCTTGAGCAACAGCAGCTTCAGTTGCAACAGCAACAGCTTTTGCTGCAAAGAGTCTCTCCACCTCCGGGCTATCGTTCCTCACTGGATATAAACAGCCTGCAGCAGGCAGCGGTGGCTGGTGCCAATCGTGGCACTCCCGATGGCAGTGTGGACGCGGTGGCCAGTGGTAGTGGCGGTGTTAATAAGCAATTGGAACGCGTTTTGAATGCCCAATCCTGTTGCTCACTGCAACGTGCTGAGGTGGAGAATATGTGGAATGCAGCCGCAGCTGCGGTGGCTGCACGCAGCGGCAATTGCCTGGAGTTGGATACCTATTGCTCGCCGCAGCAGCCGCCACCACCGGCTCCGTTGGCCCTGCAGGCACGCAAACATGGCCAGACCACAATGAGACTCAATAGTTTTGGACGTCGCTATCTGCAGCAGAGTCATCAGCATAGCCATTATCGACGCGGTTGTCCACTGTGCGGAAAGTTTCGCTATGAAATGGAGGCAGATGAAGAAGCAGTTACAGCTCTGTCAGTAGAGAGCGGCTTGAATCTGTGCTCAAGAACGTCCCAGGAGGAGCAGTCTGATTTGAATGACAATATGAATGCAAACGCTGAGTCCGCCCTAGTCTTGGAGGACGAAGCAGAAGCAGATGCACATGCAGATGCAGCCAATGGTAATGTGGAGTCAACTGTTGAAACTGCCAACGACCTAGTCAGAGATGAGAATGACAACAATGCAGTAGCCAGCACCACCAGCACCAATGAGGAGGCCACCGCCAGTCCAGATTTGAGTAACATCAACGAAAATGGCATCATCAGTCTGGATATGAGCAAAATTATTGACAGATCGGGTCTGCCCACCTATGAGGGAGCCCTGAAACTCGAATCCAGTGGTTATGTTTAAAAATTCGACGCATCAAGTGGCAAATCACAAATGTGCTTTATTTAGGTATAAGTATTTAACCAATGCAAGTATTTGTTAGCCCCTAAGCCCCCACACATCAAGCATATCCTCCCTGCTGTAAATGTTTGAATGTTGGTTTCTAGAAAATAAACTCAACAATTCAAAATGATCCACTGGTCGACGGAACCTTCACCCTAATATGTTTTAATGCTCCATCAAACAACAAAACGATTGATTTTGTATTAAACAAAAGGCAGACCCAAGCAGAATGACACACAAACAAATCGTCAAAGACAGCGACTAACAAGCGGTAAAGTATTACAAGAGCACACACACCCCCTCCCACCTCCCAGCGTGGGGTAATGTGGTGGGGGGTGTGGTAGGAGGGTTGGACACAACACAACACTTTTCAATGTTGCCGTCTGTTTGCATTTAGCCTCACATTTGCATAAAGAGGGAATATACAAAAAAAAAAAGATTAGTTGACGGCTAAGTGAAAGTTTTTTATACTCTGGCAAATATGTGTTTTGGCATATACCAGCTAAAAATACAATTGCAAAGTTTAAACCATTTTTTAAGTGTCAAAGATCTGATTTAGGGTAAAGATAACCATTTCGTGCGAGACCTAAATAGGTAAATTTAGTATAGTTGGGAATGCTGAGCTTGAAAATCGATTTCGGAAATTTTTTATGGAAACGTTTCTTTTATTTATGAAATTTTTTTTTAAATTTTTTTCAGAATGTTCGTTTACCATTTGAAGCCAAACCTCTATACATAAACGTTAGATGAAGTCAAGCATGGTATGAATAGAAATAGGCTTGGCAGTACATATGTATGTACGTAGAATACCACAAGCAAAAATATTTGAAAAAAATAGAGGGAAGCTAACTTCGGCTCTACCGAAGTTTATATACCCTTGGATCATGATATATGCTACCAGTTTGTTATATGGCTATACGATATATTCATCCGACTTTGATCAAATTCTTAAAAATTGTGTTGAAACAGATAAGATTCATATCTGGAAAGTATAAATACGCTACCATTGAAAACAAAAAAGTATTTCTCACTAGAACTGCTTTTTGGACCGATCGTTCCTATGACAGCTATATGCTATAGTCATCCGATTGGAATCAAACTTGACAGAATTGTGTGGTAGTATAAAATATTGACCTGTACAAAGTTTGGGAGCGATAGCATTAAAACCAAAAAAGTTTTTCTCACTAAATCTTTTTTCAGACCTATTTTTGGTATGGCAGCTATAGTATATAGTTGTCCGATTGTGATAAATCTCAGGAATATTATGTGAAATCATAGAAAACTTATAAATACGAGGGCTGGAAGCGATAGCACTGAAAACAAAAAAGCTTTTCTCACTAAAACAAGCATCGTGGTTTAATGCAGATATAAAAACGACTATTTTAAAAAGTAACGAAGCCTATAAGAAGTGGAAACCGTCTATTTAGAGACTACCAGACTCAGCGGAAAGCAGTAACATTTAAATGCAACTCTGCAAAAAGAAGCTACTACGTCTCGAAACTCACAAGTGCAATATCATCCAACCAGATTTGGAAGGAAATTAAGTGATTAGGAGTTGGTAAACCAAGTCCGAATATACCTAAAGATATTGATCCCAATGATTTAAATAGAAAATTCGCGCAATCACTATCTGATGTACCTGATATCATTGAAAATACGTACCTGACTTCTGAAGCATATAATAATTAAGGTCCATGTTTTAACTTTGGATGTGTTGATCAATGTGATGTCCTATATTCTATTCTTAAAGTAAAATCAAATGCCATTGGACCAGATGAAATGCACCCCAAATTTATAAAAAATCTTCTTTCTTCAAATTCTATCCCATATTACTCATTTATACAACACAGCATTAATGACTTCCGTTTTTCCTCATGCCTGGAAAATAGCAAAAATTCTGCCGATTCCAAAAAACAATAATGAGCATCGTCCAATCTCCATATTACCGTTCTTATCTAAAACATTTGAGCGAGTCATGTCTAGTCAAATATCTAAGTTCATGCAGGAAAACTCTTTGCCGAATGACAGACAATCAGGATTCAGAAAACAACGAAGTTGCACTACTACCGTAATTAAAATCAGTAAAGATATACGACTAAATATGGACAAAGGCAACGTAACATTTTTGACTAGATTTTAGCAAAGCGTTCGATTTAGTCTATCTCGAGATTCTCTGCACAAAGCTTAGTAAATTGTATAATTTCTCCAGTACAGCATTAAAATTGATGAGTTCTTACTTGCATAACCGATTGCAAGCAGTAGCTACTGAGAATAGAAGATCTGCCACTAAATCGTGGCGTCCCGCAAGGATCAGTTCTTGGATCATTACTTTTTTCGATATATGTCAACGACCCCCCATGTGTTCTGTCTAAATGTGAAGTTCAAATTTATGCAGATGATGTCCAGATGTATGTTAGTCGCCCGTTAAACAAAATTTCTGAATGTGTTGATGTTTGTAATAATGAACTTGAGCTGGTACGGAGTTGGGCAATGAAAAATGGTCTAAAAATCAATCCAAAAAAGTCAAAGTGCATTGTTGTATATAAAAAGTCATTTGATACAGGCTGCTTACCAAATATAAAGATTGATGGTATAAATATAGGCTACGTTGAGCGAGCAGTAAATTTAGGTTTTACATTTAACAATATTTTATCATGGGATGACCACATAAACAAAGCAATTGGCAAAACGTACTCCATAATCCGATATTTAAATATAACGAAAAGTTTTATTCCAACACATATTAAACAACTGGTTGCAAAAACATACATAGCACCTTCGCTTTTATACGGTGTGGAAGTGTTTGGTAGTTGTAGTGCAAAGTCTAAATCTAAACTTAATGTTGCTTTCAACAATATAGCTAGGTATGTCTACAAAAAAAACGATCAGATCACATATCTGAATTTGCAGAGAAAATTTTTGACATTGAGAGTTCTCATTTTCTGCACAAAATAATTAACACCTCAGAGCCTTTATATCTGTATGAAATACTAAATTTTGCTGCGTCTTAACGAACTAAAAATCTGATCTGCCCTAAAAATGAACTCGCTACCTCTGACTTGCATTTCTTCCCATTTGCTATTCGCCTATGGAATCATTTACCAAACAGTATAAAATCAATAAAAAGCGCACCACTATTTAAGAAAAGTTTAGAACTCCATCTCAAACAATAGCACAAATACACACAATGTACAATAACTAATTAATTATTTCCTTTTTTTACTCTCTCTTTGTGTTTTTAATTTTTTTTTCGTTTTTTTGTAATTAGTGATTGGTTACGAATAAATTAGTATTTTAATTATTATATATTTATATGGGTTTTTGCGACCCGTGTGAAGTGGATAAATTGGAATCCCCAAAACGTTATTCGCTGACATCACAATCAAACCTGAGTCTAAGTGGTCGTTTGAATGTGAATATGCAATACAAGAGACCGCTGATGAGAAGATGTGGTTATCTTCGAAACAGCGATCGTTGTTAGTTATTATATTTTTGTATTGCTTTCAAGTCGATTTCAACCTGTGATTAGTGCCATAAACATAAGTCTCCGTGTAGTTGTAGCACTAAGAAAATAATAAACAACAACAATAAAACAAGTTTTTCGACCGATCGTTCCTATCGCAGCTATACGCTATAGTCCGGCAGTTTCCAACAAATGTGCAGCGTATTTGTACCAAAAGACTTCGTGCAAAATTTGGTTAAGGTAGCTTTAAAACTGACGGAGGAGATAGCATAGAAACAGATGTACAGACGGACGGACAGACGGCTATATCGACTCAGCTCGTCATGCTGATCAAGAATATATATACTTTATGTGGTCGGAGATGCTTCCTTCTGTACGTTACAAACATCCGGACAATTTCAATATATCCTCTCCAAGGGTAAAAAAAAATTTGATTTTCTTATGCTGAACACTTTAATGAAATGTTTGGTAAAAATTGTATGAATCAAAGTTATCGTTTTACTTTCAAATGACAGCCTAATATTTTCCTTTTTTTTAACCATCAAAATAACAAAAATTAGCAATCATAATTGCACATCACATTCGTTCACCACAACAGTCGAACTAGATCCATCGATTTTTCTGTCATCGATTTGTGCCAGTGGCTTAAGCAGCCCATCCACAAACGAATTTGTCCAGTTCGACGAAATGTTCGTCGTTAGTGGAAGTATTCGAGACAGATTTTTGTGTTCGACGTTTTGTACGCAGAGAATAGAAATGTTTCTATCTTGCAAACATGTCTGTCAATGGATGGGAACATTTGCACGAACATCATTTGTCAAAAATATTTATAGAGTGAACACGTGCCCAAATGAGCGAAGGTGACAAACACCGCCTATTACCGCTTAATATATACATTTTCAATTCGGCAAGTTCTGAATAGTATATTATATTTTATGCATCGCCAACCGACGCTTTTACATTTTTTATTTTTATAAGAATGACTTAATTTTCATAATCAGCTGGTACCGACTAAGCTTTACCTTTTTAAGCATTCTTCCCCCTTTTCAGTATCATAAACACTGCTTACCAACGCTTTTACAACATCATTTACACGGGCTGCCACCGCTTAATCAATATTGTATCTTTTAAAAATCATTTTATTTTTGGTTAGACCGGTTTGGAATGTGAAAAATAGTATCTTGCATCTTACGACATGCATTGGCTATATTTTTGGCACCCCATTTCCTTCTAAATGTGCCCAACATTCCACCCAAATTGAAAGCTTTTTCCAATTGGTCAAGGGTGTTAGGCTGACCGCAAAACAAATGGCCTGACTGTTGCGGTTGGAGATTGAAACAACCCTTTTGTTTTGTCCTCGTTTTATACCAAAATGGTAACAAGAAACTGATAAGTAGACTCTCATCATTATGCACAATTTCACTCGCCAAAGGGAAAGGGTAGAGCAGCCGGTACTTAATTTGTAATGCAACCTTGTGGTTGGTAGGGGAGGTAATCTGCGTCACAAAAGAGCCACCAAAATGATTTTGTAATTTCCAAATCACATATACATATGTAGTTAACACTTCTATTCAGCTCACATACCGTCGTGTCAACAGCATTTCAGTATTTATAAATTTTCACCTTAATAACTTAACAAAAACATCACAACAACAACAAAAACGGGAAAAATTATTGTTCTTTTTTATGGCCATGCCAAAACAATTTTTAGTCCACGGTACAACGTTGCGTATGAATAATATATTTAATTTCTTAGCTGAGAACGCGCGTAGCTGATAATTGCAACTGAAAATGATGATGCATTTCGGTGTGGCACACACAACAACAAGTGGGGCAGCCACAGCTGAGCAGCTAGCAGTGCATAGAAAGAAAGAGATAAGAGAGGGAGAGAGCGAGAGAGATTGACAGAGACACTGCTGCTAATATGCATGTGCCAGCAGGCTAGACAAAATAGAGCAGCAAATGAGCTGAATAGAAAGAACTGAATGACGGCAAGAGGAGCACAAGAGCAGGCGTTGGGACAGACAGGCGACGCACAGTGTGATCCTACTGAGGGTAAAAAGCTTTACAAAAATATAAAAAAGTTAAGTTGATAGTTAGCGACCTTTCTAAATCGTAGAATTTGAGTATTGCAGGCTCGAGGTCAAGTTAAGTTATTGACAAGGAATTTTTGAAACCTGATTTGTGTGCTTAAGCTTCTTAAAGTTGAACATTTATACAGAATTCAAGAATTTCTGTCTTGAAATCGGACAAAATTCCATCTAATTCTGGAAATAGTTGTGTCAAATTTTCTGTTACTTAACCATTTTCATTGTTTTGGAACTTAAATTTTTATAAAAGAAAAGAAAAAGTCACATGGCCCCACTGTGCGACGTCACAGCCACCAACTGCGCAGCGACCCAGGCTATTTGACCCTTGTGCCGGGGTTGGTTTTCCTATGTGTGTTTCCTCTTCGATTTATTAATAAAAACAGCCCGAGATGTGCGGCGGCAGGTGGCCAACCAGGTGCCAAGAGACGCTAACAATACACTAAAAGCGGGTTTATTTTTAATTGCCTCAAATTGGCGTTTAATCAAAATTTTTTTCCTTTTGCAGGGAGGGGTATAGTTGGGATTATTACACGCACTCATATCACTGGGCACGCAGAGATTTCAGTCGAACAAGAGCTTAAAAATAGGCACATTAACATCCAAATATAAACCAACACCAACGCCGGCAGCAATCGGCAATTTGTTTGACCCAAAAATTGAGATAGAATTAAAAAATTTGTTAAATTGTTGAAGAGAAAACTAAATTTAAATAGATTTTAAATGTGCAAATTGAAATTAAAACAAAGCTAAACATTTTGATAACAAACTTAACGATTTTCACAAAAATAACAAATAATTATAATCATTAAAGCGACGCTGAAGAGGGCTGATAAGAGATTGAATAAAAAATATATATAGGTTCTAGGCACCTCATCTAGGCCAGTGATGGGCAGCCGTTGCGACCTCAAAGCTTGGCCTGTTTTGTTTTCTAGAGTTTTTATTTTTAAACGGGACCCAAACTCTCTTTTATGGCATCCTTGCTGCCTATGAGGCACTCTGCCTGATCCCAAACCTGGTGGATCGATCAAAAATGCTGATAACAAAGCAATCTATCCACAAAATCGTGGGAGATATAGGTTTTATTCCGAATTGCAGGGTATCAAACAATGAAAATTAACTTGATCTACCTGAAGTATAAGAAATCTATGTTCTAAAGTCTAAAATAGGTCCGCGTAGTTTACTCCCAGAAAGGTAGTACCAAATTTTGTGTTCAGTTAACGTACGAGCGAAAAGTTTGACTCAAGGAAGCGATCCTATTAGTAAAAATATTACCTGATGATATCTTTGCATCTTCACTAAGGTTCTATTTTCGGAGTCCCGAAGAACTTGTGAGATGGTTTTTAGGGGGCCTAGCTGTTGGTCCATGGACGGGTCGCAGGATGCGGTTAGCGAACGGCCTTCTTTTAGAGGTTAGCTGCGAATAAGTGAGTTTATATCACAAATAAGCAGTCCCGGACACTCAGCGGGTGTCACGCCGCAGTGCACTGACGAGGCGCTTGTGTTGCCGCCTGCTATAGGTAAGCGTCACACACACCCAATTCCTACACAATACCTACCCCTTTCCCATCCCGGGCCGAACTAAGGTGTCAATCGGACCGTGCCGAGACAACAATAGTCCGCCTGTTCTAAATAGCCTTGCCACTGGTGGGCCTCGGCCAGTGGTCAACCATCTGGAAGCCCCAAAAAAAGGACCTTCAAGCATGAAGAAAAGTAATGCATTTAAATATAAGCAGGATATGCCTGCAACCGCAGTCGCGAGACAGTTTGATTACAGGCAGATGGACCGGGAGCGTCCAGGCCTCGTTACCGAGCTCCTGCGGTAAGAATGAATTTGGGAACGGTGAGGGACCATCCCCTCTTCCCAACGGGAACACGGCCCGGTTCCTCTGGAGAACAATGGCCACCTCCCACCGGGTACAAACGTTCGAAGGAGGACTCCTTGCCTCCAAGAGAACACCCAAACAATATCAGTAACCTAGAACCCACGAAAATCCTGACCTTTGTAAGGGAAATAGGTCTACTAAGGGAATTGTAAGCTCAATAGGGGGGCCAGAAGCATCCACATATACAGGCATACTACTCACTACTTTTGAAAAGTAAATCCGAACGCAAATCCGCTTCGTTTATTATTGGTCCATTAAATTAAATCAAGGCATTAGTACAAAAGAGAAACAGAATTCCAAGTAAAACGCGAAATGGAACAGTCAGAAATGAAAAAGAGCACTTTGTTTACTTCGGTTCTGATGCCAAATTCTGGGACATCATAACAAATTGTTAAATCAATTATATCACAGAATTTTCTATTCGGTATTTACTTTATGTACATCTAGCAACTGTAAGAGTGCGTAATTTGGCAATTACTTTTCTTCCACCACTCACAACAATACTTTCAAAACGAAAAATTTGGTGTTGCGGAATAAACTTTCGAAAGGGTGGTTTGAAAATCCTGATTATAAATGGTTAAACAAAATCAAATCCATTTCGGTTTCGGTTACGGTTTTGGCTTGATTCGGTATAAATATAGATTGTTGAACCTCATTGCCTCTTCTTTCAATTCTTTCTTGGTACGCTACGAAGCGATTTCCAAACTTGCCTTTGTACAGCATTTGCTCTGTTAGTTACATTCGTTTTGAACTCTGAATAAAAAGCATATTTAGGAAAAAAGGGTAAAATCAGAGATTAAAACCGTAACCGAAACCGTAACCCTCAATCGCTAAAAACACTTTAAAACTTGTAACCGAAACCGTAACCGTAATGAGCTATGGCTGGCTGGCTCTGGTGCAGGACAAGCCAAATGGAGAGGACAGAATAATATGCCCTTCTCTCTCTGACACTCAGTTATGCATGGCCGGCTCTGAACTAAATTTTATGTATACACAATGAACATTTTACATGCATACATTGCGCCGCACTATTTCTGACGGCCACAAAGAAAAAAAGCGAACGAGAAAAAGTGAGTGCAGCTAACCAAAATCTTTACCCTCCTCATCTTTCCATATACATATGTATGTGATATTACACTGGATGCTGGCTAGTTTAGCCGATCCAAAAATGTACAACTTCGGCACAAATTTCGCATCAGCTAATTCTGATATTTTCTGTAACTGGATCATCAATCCAAAAACAACTCAGAATTGACCAAACTATAGTCTCACGAGTTAGAATTTAGAGAACCAAGTCTGTTCGAGAATGATGCTTACCATGGTGCAATATTTCTTGATCCGAGATATAATGTGTCTTTATCTGCCGAGCAAAAAGATTGTTGGACAACCAAAATTTGATTGATTTATCAGGGGAAAACAGTCCACATTCAAGTTGGTCGGAAATTTCCAGCAGTTCTAATTAAAAACAATCTGACATCTTCATTAAAAATATGGCTTGGCAGAGGACACATATTGGAACGGTCGGAAAAAATTAAACAATATTTCCAGATCTTTTTAAATTATCAAAAGTTTTGCCCACCCACACAAATAAGTGTGGAGTGTTTGTTTTCAGGAGTAGAATTTAAAATTAATCCCCGCTATTGTCTGCATGAATTGTCAAATTGAAATTTTATTCTTATAACCGTAACCGTAACCGAAATCCGAAACGGAATAAGGTTAATATCCGTAGCCAGTACCGTAACCGATATTTCACAACCGTAATATAAACTGAAACCGGAAAAAAAGCGATCGGACAAAACAGTAACCGTTACCCAAACGGTTATTCGTTTCCGTTTTAAGCAGAGCGGGCAAACAAACGAAACGTTTAACGAACCGTTCGCGAAAGCTAAGAAACTATTCATATGTTTTGCAGCTGTTACTATAGTCAGGGAAAACGAAACCACTAACTTTATATTGCCGAAGAGCGCAAACGAAACGATTGGAATATTGTTCTTCCGACAGCTGCACTGCCTGGGAACGTTTCGGAACGAAACGTATACTAAGAAATCGTTTGCGGAATGATCGGCTTTTAGTTCTACTTTAGCTGCTGAATTGAAGAAATAAAATAAAAGCAAACTAAAACATCAAAGCTGAGAGAAACAAAGAAGAAAGCAACAGAAAAAAAACAACTAAGTGTATACAAGTTGAGCAGCAAACGTTTCAGAACTATTCGCGCTCGTTGCATATCGTTTCGATTCCCTTTGTCCGCAAATCAAGATGAGCGCATTTCGCTTTACGTTCAGTTCTTTTACAGTTACATTTTCTCGGGTTTTGTTAGTATTTCGTTCTGTGCAAAGAAAGAAACGAAACGATTCAGAAACGTTTCGTTTCGTTAGTTTGCCCGCTCTGGTTTTAAGACCCTCTTCTGGTCTAGAGGGCTAAATTTTACATGTTTTTTAAAAATTCGGGAAAAGAAATCGGGAAGAGATTTTATAATTTTGTTTTTTGTATTTGGTTGTGCAATTCATTATAAAAAATACAAAATTAAAAATTTGTGAATGCGAGGGCTGTTCAAAAAGTTCTCGGGATCCAAAGTAGGCTCTTCCAAAAATGGATGTGTCGATAGTGCCCACGTTTCCGGGAGTTACAATTATCAGAAAGCAAAACGGAAGATGGGAAGTTGGTTAGTTCGAATGCCTGTATCGTCCGGCGGCCTTTCAAAAACGAAAAATCGAAAATTTCTAGACCAGAAGAGGGCCTTAATCTCTAGGTAAAATAATTTTATAAATTTTTTTGTTTAGTTAACTTATCAGTAATGCCGCATGTGTGGCTCAATAGACTGATATGCCAAAATTCCGCGTTCAATGACCTCTCGCTACAAAGGGGCGAATGACTTAACAATATAAACAAAGAAATAAGAAAATAATTATGAATAAAAAGCAACTTGCCTTAAGCTTAAGGTCTGCGGACTGGTTTCTAGAAGCTTTTGACCTAAAGATTTTGGTTCAAGCAACTAAGCATTGAGTATAAACAAAGATTATACAATGAATGGTATAGATATTCTTTGGTATACGGCATTTATTACATCACGCCAAGTAGATATAGAGATAAAAAGTAAGAAACAGAGTCTGAAACAGGCTTGATGAATTACATAAACATCTTTTTCCGGAATCCCAAAGCTAATGCAAACCAAAAAATGCTGCAAATCAATCAAAGCACCGCCATATCTGAGCCTGAAAGTAACCTTTTAAACGCCTCACACAACCGAAATTTTTCCCGTGGGGGTTTCTATTGATCCGCTGGGACTGCTTGCCGGACAAAGCTAAAAATTATAATTTATTATTTTTTATCTGAACTTGCTACTGCAGCAACGGAAGAGCCTGATAATTTTCAAAAAAAAAAAAATAAAACAAAAAAACCCAATTGTTTGACAGTTTATCAGTGGAATTTCCGCTGCTTAGAACACAAAGCCAACTGCCTAAGCATTTACATATAGAAGGAGTCTGTAGGTATGTATTTATGTCGGAGCACTTGAGGGACCAAAAACTCCATCCTCACACACTGCATAATCAGCTTTTGACTGCTGTCTGGGCCTAGTCATGACGCAAGTGGGCCAAGCAGGCAGCAACAAAGGAAACAACAACAACAAAAACCGAAAGTAAAAGTGCAAATAGCCAAAAAGATGCCAACAAACACGAACTGGCGCATTAGAGACAAGTCAAGTCACACTTCTACACAAACATGCAATAACACACAGAGCATGTCGTTTTTTTTTGAGGCAGACTTACCCAAACCACAGATGATAATGATGCTCTTTGCATGTCCTGGTTACGTTTAAGGAATAGGTGTGTCAGGCCGGGCGGGCGGATACAGGTGCAGCTATGTTTTAGAGTGTTTAGTTTTGATTTGTTGATCGCAGCAATTCTACTTCTGTTCTTCACATTTTTAACTTGAATTGAAATGAAAACTTTGGCAATTGCAATTTACACGGCATCAGCAGCCCAAGAGAGGCTGGAGCTGGTTGAAGGCTGAGAATGAAGCTGAATTAATTTGAAGCAATTTTTTGATAGGCCACCAAGTCGATGCAGTCTCTTTGCAATTAAACATTACGCTGCTAGCATTATTGTTATTATTATTTATGCTTTAAGGGCCAACGACAACAGACAAATAATATTTATTTATTAGTGGCCAAGACAGGGGGTCTTACTTATCGAGACTTTAAAATGTCTCGAGGGGGGTCACACTGTAGAAATGGGGATATCGATAGGCGATATATCGAGTGTCATACGGTCATACTGGTCGCGCGGTCGCTCTTAAATTTTAAATTCAAAAAACTAAACCGCAAATTAGTAGAGCGAAGCTCTTTTACGGACGTTTGACTGGGGGACTAAAACTAGAAAAATTTTGTTTTTGGGACAGATTCTTTTGGGTACGCATTGTCTTTGTGTTATGAATTTACAAAGTCAACTGCTTTTACAATTTGCCGTAGCAGCAGGTGGATTGTGTTTGTAAAGTGAGCGGGTACAAGGGTGGGAAGAAGGGTGAATAGTGACTGAACTGTGACTAGACAGTGACTTAACAATGACAAAACAGTGCCTAAACAACGAGGTAAAATTTACTATATTTATCGTCATAAAGATTTAATGTGCTTAATGCACAATGTTATAACGACTATCTTAACCGTTGCAGGCTGCAATTCTCGCAAAATCCTAAGCAGTTTTATTCGTTTGTTAATTCTAAACGCAAATCTTCCACTATCCCCTCATCTGTGCGTTATGGTAATATGAAAGCGAACACCGATCAGGCCATAGCCGATCTATTTGCGGAGTTTTTTACTTCAACCTACTCGTCCACTAGCTTTTCTGCTAATCAACCATACCCTTATCGGCTGAATAAGTCTAATTGTATTTTTAGCCCTGTGATAACTGAAAGCTCTCTCCTTTGTGATCTTAACTCTGTAAAACCTGTCTATGCACCGGGACCCGACGGAGTACCTGGTTGTGTACTTAGGTTTTGCGCTGATGCACTTTGTAAGCCTATTTATAAATTATTCGAATTGTCTCTGGAATCATCCACTTTCCCTATGTTATGGAAGGAATCTTTTATCATTCCTCTCCATAAAAAAGGTAATAAGTCTGATGTTGAGAATTATAGAGGTATTTCAAAGTTGTCTGCAATTCCGAAAGCTTTTGAGAGAATTATGACATCTCAATTGCAGTTCCATTATTTCACCCTATCAACACGGCTTTGTGAAGCGTCGATCCACTACAACTAACTTATTAGAGCTTACATCATTAGTGATCAAAGGATTCTTATGTAATATGCAAACTGACGTGATTTATACTGATTTTAGTAAGGCTTTTGACTCTGTCAATCACTCCTTGCTGCTTCACAAACTGAGTTTAATTGGTTTTCCAACTAACCTTCTTATTTGGATCTCTGATTATTTAAGTTCTAGAACACAAAAAGTTCTTTTCTGTAATTCGTATTCCCAACCAATCCAGGTTACCTCTGGTGTACCCCAAGGTAGTCACTTGGGTCCATTGCTTTTTACACTCTTCATAAATGATCTCCCGTCAGTCTTGACTCACTCTCGTGTGCTTATGTACGCCGATGATGTGAAACTATGTTTAACATATAATGATTTGGTTTCCCGCTTTAATTTGCAAGCTGACTTGGATGCATTTCAGTCTTGGTGTAAAGATAATCTATTAAACCTTAACAGTTCCAAGTGTAAGGTTATGACATTTTACAGAAGCTCACCACAATTCTTTTCTTATATGATAAATAATGTCCCACTAGAGTGTTTGAATGATACAGTCAATGAGGTAAATGATCTTGGTGTAATCCTTGATCACCGACTTAAATTTGACTCTCATATAACGGCTACTGTTTGTAAGGCCAGGAGTATTCTTGGGTTTATTAAGCGCTGGTCGAAAGAATTTGATGATCCATATACAACGAAAATTTTGTACATTTCTCTTGTCCGTCCTATACTCGAGTACGGATCCTGTGTGTGGTCTCCGCAATATTCGACCCATCAAGATAGAATTGAATCTGTGCAAAAGCAGTTTTTATTGTTTGCTCTTCGTGGCTTAAACTGGAATCCTGAGGTCCGTTTACCATCATACTCTAGTAGGCTACTTTTGATTAACGTTCCCTCCCTCATTAACCGTAGAGTTATGCTTGGTGTAATATTTATACATAGATTGATTAATGGTGAAATCGACTCATCTGAGTTGGTTGGCCAAATTAACCTCAACGTTCCTATTAGACCGACTCGCAATTTTATACCCCTATCACTAAATCGTTGTACCACTAACTATGCTTTGCATGAACCGTTTCGTGTTCTCTGTGCTGATTACAATAAACTCTACCGTGTAATCAACTCGGAAGCTTCTCTTCCTGCTTTAAAAACAACTATTTTAACCTATTTAACCCGTAGTTGATATTACTTTATGTTTTTCCTCCGCGATTACGTGTCACAAGTTAGTGTCTCCGCCTCTCGGTCGGTTCGGTTACTATTTTATGCTACTATTTTGTCTAGGGTTCGCGCGTAACAAGCCGTGGCTTGGTGTCGCATGGGCCACTTGAACGTACTGCGCATTGTACGTCAACGTCCATATAAAAAATACCTGAAAATAGCAAGTTTTATCCCCCGTTGTAGTTTTTTTTTTATTAGTATTGAGTTTACAGTATTTTTCACATAAATCATAATTGCGACAGAATAGTTGTTAGAATTGACATTTTCGATATGTGTCTAAAAATTTGCCTAGCTTTTGTACATGATTTATGATTTTACTACAACCTATTAACAGTTTAAGGGGTAAAGACTAGACAAAGTGCCCAAAACACTGTGTGGGCAGCCGAGTCGTTAAATTATAATAATAGAAATAAATATGCTCAGACTCCTTGAGCCAGGCCCTTTAATTACCCATATAGATTAGCTCCTCAGTATCGTTTTGACGCATGGTCATGGCAGTTTCTACTAAATAATAGATACACTTGTACTGATCGCGATCCTCTCGATTTAGACCTAGATGTAGTAAGGGGTTAAATATAGGTAAGATAACAGCAAAATTCAGTAACTTACCCTGAGTGGGTGGAGGAGTGGACTGCGAGGGAGTGTTGTCAGTTTCGGTAACTGAGAAAATTTCCTCCTCCATGGACTCCTGATTAGCATTAGACTCATTTGTAGGAGAGCTGGTAATAACAATGGCTTCGGCTCCCACAGCCTGCAATACCTCAGCATGACTGACCACCAGTTGATCGTTATCTAAAGTAAATTGATTTTGAGAAAGGTAAATACTTTCATGTGGTTGTTGTTGTTTGACAAAAGATTTTTTATAAATGAATTAGTGTCTGTCCAGATATAAGTTTGACAAAAACCAATGTTCTTGAGAACCGACTTAGATCCCAAAAAAAAAGTTTGTATGAGATGCGGTATCTATATATGTACTGTCTTTGGTTTGATTTAGATGGGTAAGGCATACAAATAGCCATATCCGATTCGAAAATAGACTTACCCTCACATTTGATCTGTTGATTTGCCCACTGGGCAATAGCTTTGTTATTAAAAGAACCGCCGGCAGCATTCTTAGCAGCGGCGCTGGTGGTGGAAACCTCCTCGGTACTGAAAACGGTTCTGAAAAAAAAAAACCAAAATTGCATTAAAATGTTTCCTCTTTGTTCTTTTTTCTTCTAGGGATGCAACCCAGTGTTGAACTGAAGCTTTTTTTTCAAAAATTCCGAACTAAGCCTAAAATAGCCTTAAAAAACGGTTCGGAAATAGCTTAAATATAATAAAGTCGGGAAAGCATGTCCGATTAAAGTATTGTACGTACACAGTTTCGTATAAAATGGGGGACGCGCTCTGTTATGCCTCTAAATTTTAAGATATGGCCCGATCCACACATGTCAGCTAACAGAAAGTACAAACATTCGTCGACAAAATCAGCTAGCTTCTAGGAAAAGCAGAATAAGGTTTAACCCAAAGCGCTTAAAAATTCTAAGGAGTTTGGTTTACAGTTTTTGAAGTAAGGAAACCGAAATAGCAAATCAGTTAGCCAAACTTAACCAAATGTTATTTCCCAGGACTCTAACGGTAAATGCGCTTAGCAATTTCTTCAATCACTTGAATAGGTTCATGCGATGCAGTCTAAGACTGTTAATTCCAAATTATGAGTTTGAATCGATTGCTCTCACTTAGTTCACAAATAAAGACAATTTTTGGAAATGGGAAGGGGAAAGTTCCTGACAGAAATGGTGCTTTCAATGACTGCAATTTGATCCAAAGAGAAATTGCCACCAGAAAAGTAAGAATTCAATATAAAGTGGGCAATTTCTTACGTAACGTATCCCAGCTTGGTCAAAATGCTGATAAAGCCACTTAAACTCTTACAAACGTGCGCAGAAAAAGGCACGTCTATTGTTTGCTCGTGAACACATGTCTGGGAAAATGGAGCGGAAGAAGAAGATGGAACAGCTGACAAGAGCATACAAACCTAACAGCGCCAGACGCCTCTTCACGAATACGAAAGACAAAATAAGCAAGGAGAACAACAACAATGTAGTCTACGTAAAAAACTTACATTGGAACAACAAAGCGCTCTCTGAGCACAAGAATTAGCCAGCATAGAAGAGATGTGCAAAAAGGAAAAGCATCAACTGCCTTAGCAAAACACATCAACAAGAAGGGTCACTCAGCTGATTTTCAGAATGCATTAGTGTTAGACTTGGAGCATAGATGGAAAACGAGATTGACACTGGAGAGCTTACGAATACAGGAAAAAGAGAATGAACTAATTTAAAAGAGGATATAGAGCAGACGAGTTTAATTTATGCAGCGGCGATCACAAGGAAAAGAAGAAATGTGCGAAATGAACAAGAAGAAACTTAAAAACAACACATTAACAATCAATAGTCTCATACAACAAAACAATGACGACCACAAGAATAGGTACTTAAATTAAGTATTGTATTGAATATGTATGTATTAGAGACCTGCACGATTGATTCCGGAATCGTACGATTATGAGTAAAAAAATGCCGAGTAATAATAATGGCATCGTACGAGTATAATCACCAGCTTACTATGTTTGGTTGGAAAAAAATTAATTTAGGGAAAAATGATTATTTTCGCATTGCGATAGCCGCGCATGTGGGCACTCATACATGGTACAAACCAAAGTATATTTCAGTGGTCCCCAAACGTAACCCCTTGGCGGTAAAAACACTTGGCAGTTCACATCGAATGCTTGCCGAAGTCATGCACCACTGAGAGTCAGATAGAGACAGCCACATTTTCCTCTATTCTTGGGGAGCCTTGGTATATTCCAACAGCAACTTTGTATGTTCTCTCTCTCTTCTCTTTCTCTCATATACCTTTGCAAAATGGAACACAACAACAAATATGTATGAGTGGTCCTTAGCGTAGATTGTGTTGTTGGCGACGAATGGTTTCGTGTCCCGATTACCGAATATTCGCCCGCTTTAGTATGTTCATTTTTGTTCAGAATTTAACAAATTTCAGAAATTAAATGATTATTTTTGATTACGATTACGATGCCTACGATGCGACGATGCCTACGATGCCCATTTGACAGCTAGGTAATCGAATAATTTTTACTCATACTCGGCGATGCCAAACATGTTACATTTTTATTTACTCGTGCAGGTCTCTAGTATGTATGTATGTTTAATTTAATTTAATTATAAAGATCATCAAAAGTGAATGCAACAAACCATATTCAAGTGCTTGAATGGGCATTGGCTTTTTTTCTGAAAAGTTTCGACCAATTCTTGGATTCTTCTTCTTCTTGGACCTATCAACAATAACTACTTTTCCTACCCATCGTTACTAAAGCTAAGTTCACACAGGCAAATAATTTGACAAATTTTTTGAAAATTTTGATAAAAATTGGGCTGATTAGCCATGATTGCAGATTTTGCAGGACAAACCATAAACTAATAGTCGATTCACTAAAAATTTGATCAAATATGGCCGAGAAGTTCGCCAATTTGGTCAATTTATTCAAATTCTTATCAAAATTTTCTAAAAATTTGTCAAATTATTTGCCTGTGTGAACTTAGCTTAAGGCTGTATTCATCTGATTTGGATCAAACTTAGCAGAATCATTTGAAAGCACAAAATATTTAAAAATGTAAAGTTTGAGAGCGAAAGCATAAAAACAAACAAGTTGTTCTTACTAAGACTTTTTTTTCACACCTATTTCTATGGCAGCTATACTATATAGTCCTCCGATTTTCATCAAACTTGGTGGAATTATGAATAAGCATAGAAAACTTATATAAATACGAGGTTGGGAGACGTTAACATTAAAAACAAAAAAGTTTTTCTGACTAAAACTAGTTTTTCCACCGATTGTTTCTATGGCAGCTATACGCTATAGTCATCCGATTCGAATCAAACTTGACAAAATTATATGGTAGTATATAAATGGATCTGGATGGATCTATTATGTGGAAGCATATAATACCGAAAAATATCAAGATTGTGAGCGATGGCCATGAAAATTAAAAAGATTTTGTTAAGAAAATTTTTTTTCGGACCTATTTGTTTTAAAAGTCAGAGGGTAATGCTTCTGACCTTCTTCAACGACCGCCAATCAATGGCTAAAAAGCAGTTTCTGCCCTTGGCTCAATCCTCAAGACCGGAAAGGAATTGGCTTAACGGTTTAACTGTTTGCATCCCTTTCTTTCTTTTCACACTTACTTCATAACACTCTGCCAATCATCAGAAGTCTCAAAGCGTCCCTCCTCGCTGGGCTGCTCACAGGATTCGTAGTCCTGAGCACTCTCCTCGTCCTCAGATCTGTAAAAGAAAACGAAAAATTGTAAGTCTAAATCAAAATCTAAACCAACATTGTTTTCATTTGGAAACTAAATCTATAAGAACCCAACCGCTGCAGTACCTAGGGGCCGTCAAGGAAGCTTCATGCTGATTGCTAGATATAGAGATCGGATATGGCTGCTTATCCCTTAGTTTTTGCTTCCCAACTGAACTATTCAACTTTGATTTCTTGGCCTTGTCAGCGACTGCCGGCTTAGTGGACGGCTGACGTTTGCGTCCGCGCTTGGTTGTCTTTGGCTTTTGCTCGTCATCAAATTCGGGTGGCAGCTGACCAAACATGCTATATGGCGCAATGGATGAGGCGGAGCTAGTGCTGCTGCTGCTACTAGGACCAGGACCAGAACCAGAACCAAGGGCAGCCGCCTTGCGCAGCTGATAAGATTGTATTTTTTCGATCATGGTTGCTTGCAATGACGTATGTAGACTTTGGAAGCCCATCGGATTGTTTGCAATGGCCTGCTGCCAACTTGGGAGGGATAGGTGGTAGAAGGTAGGTGGGTACAAATACACTGCATATAGATGATGCGTTCGGTACAAAGACTAAGTATCATTGTACATAAATGCGCCATCTAGCAAAGCCTACTCAACAATTCATTCGTGGTTACCTGTAGATGACGCTTTCATCGTAATCGGGTTCCATTTTGACTATCTGTCCATTGGGTCCGCGTACATATTGATCTAAATTGGTAAGCACATTGGCTATGCCCTCGTGCATCTCGGCGGCACTGTCCACCTCCTCGGTGGCGCCCACCACCTGAAAGTAAAGCAAAAGTTGGCTTGATCAGCTCTCATCTCTCCGGCGAACCGCTGATTGGGCTTACCACTTCAGAGGCGGGACTGCTGGTGAGGGGATCTGGTAGTCCTCCACTACCTCCGCTCAAATTCGAGCCTTGACCCCCCGATCCGGAGGTGTTGGGGCTGACCTTTTTGCCGCGACGCGAAATGGTAAAGTGCAATGGATCGTTGCCCTCGCGACGTATCATCTCGGGTAGAATGCGCCTGCGTGCATTGATAAACCAATTGCACACCTGCAATACGGTAAGATTTGCCTCCTGCGACAGTGTATACTTCTCAGCATCACTGGGATAGGCATTATAGCGATGCTCGTACAGCCAGCGCTTAAGGATCTTCACCGAGTGTTTGGGCAAATTCCCGCGACGCTTGCGCATCGAACCATTGATGTCGATGTGATGTTCGTTATCCACCAACATATCATGATAGTTCTGCAATTCGCTTTGGTCCTGAAGTTCGACCTGCTCCGAGGACAGATCCTCGACCATATCATCGGCCGATAAAGTGCCCACAACGGTTAAGGTAGCCTGTTGGTCCTCCACACTAGAGTCAGAATTCAAGCGTGCGCGACCTGAAGTAAAGAAAGGTAAGAAGAGGAAGCTCGGAAAAAAAATTTCTAGAAGAAATTTCTCTGTGGACCTTCGATTTGACATGTGTGTGTTGTGCGTGTGCGTGTGTGTGAGAGAAGCACACACCGTTACTTATGCATTACCTGGACGTTGAAACCAACACTCACCTTCATTTTCCAAAAGATTGGCCTGTACACGTGCCTCGTGCATCATGTCCTGGATGTTCTTACGAACTTGGCGATCTAGGACCAGGTTAACCTCCTCCTGTTCGGGCGAAATCATTTTGTTCAACTAGGCAGCTAAGCGAACGCAGAAAAGTGATTAACCGAGCACTGAAAAATCGACTGAAAAAACCGAGCAATGAAAATGGAAAAAAAAATAAATTTTTTATTTTTTTAACAAAACGAGACAGGAATATTCAAGTTTTCACTTTGAGCTTCAAGATTAAACTAACTTTGTCTAGTCGCACCTTTCACTAGTAGAAAACACAAAATTTCACTGGCCTACTACTTACCAAACGTCAAAATTTGAAGTTTTCACTGGCAGGCAACTGCCTACTGAGTGAGTATATTTATTTTTCAATTGTTTTTCACATTTATTTACAACATACATATATTTTTTTTAAATTTATCACGGTCTATCCCGATAAGTTTCTTCGCCACCAATCGGTATCGCACTTAGCCCTGACATATGTATAAATGTCAAATTGACATATTTGCAAATTGAAGAGACTTTTTTGACATTCGGTGCGCGCGTAAGTAACGGGAAACTCGCGAATCAACTGACAACACTTTTGCTTTTGTTTCCCACGACCACGGAAGGCTGTGTTTTTTGTTAACAATATTAACCTGACGCCAGCAGGCCAAGCAGCCACACAACAACAACAACAGAGCCGAGCGATGTTGGTCAAAATAGCGACGGATAGTTAGCGACAAGCTGGAACGATGGAGTCTGGAACGCGAGGGCAATTTTTGTTTTTTATTTGAATTCTTACGTTAATTAATTAAATAATTTAACAACTGCAAATGCAGAAATTTTAAGAAAAATGTACACTCTTGTTTTAATTGGGCGGGGGAAGGATTTAAAATTTGTAGGTGGAAAAGAGACGGACTAAATCCTGCTTACTGTAAATTCCTTTTAGTGTGGCCAATTGTTGAAGCCCAAAAGTAGCTTAATCGTTTGTTAAAAATAGCTACAAATGGGAAAGTGTTATATAAAATAGCAATAAAAGATAGCTAAGTACACTCGCCACTTTAAGCAGGCTCGGGGTCATGTTATATTTGTTACAACTGTTTCAGGAACTTCTCGGTCCCATCATCACCTATCTACTGCAAGTCAGCAGCTGCCTCCCTATGCTATCGCTGATATAAGCGCTTGCGAGTTTAATAGAAGCATTACAGCAAAAACCAAATCCTTTAAAACCGAATTCCAAGACATTTGGTTAAATCCTTTTGCCAACAAAAAGTCAAAGATTAACGGAAATTTTAATTTTAAACGCCGTAAAACACAATCGGACTTCGAAAATGGACATTGGGAGCATTTATTCATTCCCATTCTGCATAAATAATGTCAAACGGACCTGTTCCGAACATGGAGTTAAGCATTTTGTCATCGAATTTAATAATGTTGTATAGAATAGTAATGTTGTAAAGAAGGTGGCGATTATACATACGGATGCTGGATCGGTTTGAGCCGCTGTAAATTACTGCTTAATCCCAAGTGAATTCAATTCAAAGGAAAAGGAAAAATCGAATAACCTAAATACCTATTTAAAATAGGTATCATATATATGGTATATATATAGGTATATATTATCAGTCTAAATAGCTAAATATTGTTACACGTTTAGAACAGCTAATAAAATGGAAAAATCGTTTTCAAAATGGGATTAATTTCCAGTGTGTTTTGTTAGACTCTTTGCACTTCCGAAATAGCTACAGAATGGCAAATAGTTATTTTAAAATTGCTAGAATTGCAGTTTCCGGCAAAACTAAATAGTTTCCGGCTATCGACCTTACAAAATAGCTAGATCTGGTGGGGGAAAGAGCTAAATTGGCAACATTGATTCCTCTACGTAAGCTTAAAAACGTGCTATTTAGATCAGGATTACAAATTGGTTTGGAATCGAAACGCTCCGGAGTCGGAGCAAAAAAATTTGAAAAGGGTTGAGTTCAAAAAAAATATTTGCAATGTCATACTGGTTAATGTTTTTGTGTTTTAAAGTTTGAATGTTCTTACATATTTAGAAATTGAGTCTTCGAAAAACGCTCTTACATTTTACAATTAATCCCAATTATTTTTTCCTTTTCTTTGGATCCAAGAAACTTTATTTTTTGAGAGGTCCTGTGGAACTCCTGCCTTCTCTCCGAAAATTATAAAAACAAATTCTTTTGATGGACCGCGAATTATAAAAAATTTCAGGCTAAACAATTGCGGGGTGTCATCCATGGTATCTATTAAACGAATTTGAAATATGCAGATTTCCTTTTCGTCAAAAAACAACGAATTTGTGAACGACCCCAAAAACTTACGGCCTAGTATAGGACCCCCTTTGCTCAAAGAATGACATCGATGGACCGCGAACTTCGAAGAATTATCATGCAATAAGGTTGCGGCAGTCACCTATAGTTTTTTTTCTATGTCTATGTCTTTAAATTTCGATATTTTAGGTTGATCTTTGCACATAATGTTTAAAATGCCGGCCAGATTGAGTAGTCGTAAAAAAATTGATTTATCAAATAATTATCGGTGAAAAGGGTTTTTCAAAAACTCTCGCCCCCACACTCAAAACATGAAAAGGATCTGTCGGGATATAAAAAACCGAATTGCCACATTTGGCTGCAAAAAGAGCAATATTTCGAATATATATTGCTCACTTACTTTAAGACCAAATGATGCAGAAAAATACGCCGTATTGTGTACTAGTTTGTGTAAAATTTTCATATTTATATCTTTTATACTTTCCACGTCAGATCAAAATATGTCGCAAGATCATTTTACTTGTTAATTTTCATGTTAATGCAAAAGTATTGAGAACTGAAACGCGTTTTTCTCAAAATGGATTATTTTGAGTAATGCCAGTTTTGAAGTAAGTGAGCGATATAACAATTTCCTTTCCACCAGCGAAAACACAGATCGCAAGCACAAAATTTTTCAACGAATGTTGTCAGTTAAGTTTTATATTGTTGAAGAATATGAGAATATGGGAAAATGGAGCGCCGCAGGCAAGATTTTTTTTAAGTCGCGTGAAAGAGTTTAAAAGTGTCTGTCCACAATCCGCTCAGACAATAACCATTGAACTTTTAAAAATTAAGTCAATTTTTTTGATTTTTGTTTTAATCTGTTTATTTTCGACTTTGCTCCCCTATAACTCCGATTCGGAACTCAATGGGGGGGATTGATCATCTTAATCCCCCCCTATCTACGCCACTGGATATGGATTGCGTAGGACAAATAAATGTTACCAGAACTATAAAGTGCCTGGAAAGTATCGTAAATACATTTTTGCTAAACAGTCATATAGCATTGAGGAGGATACAAAATTTTGTTGAGCTTGACCATTATATATCATAGATTGATTAATATTAAAAAAAAACTATGCTAGCTTTTTATATAGCTACTTTGTGAAAATTTCTAGCGATTTTAAAGTGCCGATCTATCTTGCTGAGGCCGTAGGAACACTGAAATTTAGCCAAAACCATGATTAATTTACTGCATTGCGCTACGCGAGCTGTGAATCGCCAGGTGATTTTTGTATGGGCGAGACAGGTAAATTGGTAGCACAAAAATGAAGATACAGTATGTCAAGAAAGTGTTTTGACACAGGAAAATTCACATTTACACTTTTATTGCAAAAGAGGGGCTTTCTACAAGATTCGAATGTACCAAAAAGGGGTAAAATGAGCCATTTTCTGCATTTTAATTTAAGTTTGCAGCTAATCGATGGAAGATATGAAGTTTATATAACCAGATTCGGGTTCAGCATGTAAAAAATTGTTTAGAATCATTAATTTTTATTTCCATTTGAGCTCTTGTACTGAGGATATAAGTGTTTTGACTTTTGACAATTTCAAATTACGTTTTTATTTGTTTTATATTTTTTAAAATGCTAAAACTGGATGGATTTGTCAACTTTTTTTGCATACTAGTTTTAGGGACGATACAGAATCAGAATAAAATAAGAACAAAATTTTACCATTTATAGAAAGCCCCTTTTTTTGCAATAAAAGTGTAAAATGTGAATTTTTTTCCTGTGTCAAAACACTTTCTTGACATACTGTATCTAGAAAAGGTTCCACATGATTTTGATGAGTCTTTCACAGAAAAACAGTCAATTAAAGCTAAAGCAATGCATTTAAATTATTTCTTTAACGTAAAAATTTAAAATTGCCCTCGCGTTCCAGATTCCATTGCTGCAAATCGTCGCTTACCATACGTTGCTATTTTGACTTGCATCGTTAACTGCCATCACTAACGCCAGTGGAGGCCCAAGAAGAAAAGTAAACAAATCATAAAAAAATAAAATATAAACAAATGGACTGTGTTCTGGACGAGGAGCTGCTGGCAAATATGAAAAGAAGCGATGACGAAGACACAGAGGATCAGGATGATGAGAAAATGGAATTGGAACAGACGGAAGATCAGCCAGAGGCTTCATTTCAAGACAACTCCGATATAGATGATCCACTGCAAGATGCGACGGCAGTGTCTAGCAACTTTCCATATGTCTTTCAGGATGAGGACATACAAATTAATAATGATCAGCTGGCTGATATGGTATTAAAGCCAGAGGCGGTGGCAGTAAAAACCAATATCAGCAACAAACGAGGACGCGGACGTCCTTCGTCTCAGGTCAGCAGCTTTACAGCAGCGAATGGGCGCAGCTGGTGCCTGGAGAGGAATGCTTTGGAGGAGGAGCTGGTGCAGCCAACGCAACAAGCCTGCGGCAAGGGACCCGCACGCACTGTTTCGAATGCGGTGGAGTCTTGGATGCTGCTCTTTGATGATGATATGTTGCGTTTGCTGCAGCGTCATATTAACGAACAGATACGCAAACGACGTCAACGCAATACGAATCAACGTTTGGTGGATCTTACAGAGCTAAGGTCGTGGTTGGGACTAAACTATTTGTGTGGGATCTTTCGCAATGCCCAGCACAATGGACCGCTGGAGGAACTGTGGACTTTGGAGCTGGGTAATGCTATCTTTAGGGCTACCATGACCCTGGCACGTTTCGAGTATATAGCTGAGTGTGTGGCCGCGGTGGATAGTTGGACTGAGGCACATAATCTTTGGCAGAAATTGATAATTAATTGTAGATCCTATTATGGATGCAGTGGCTGGTTGGTGGTGGATGAGGTGAAGCCCAGCAGTGAGCAGCCGGCACGTTTAAGTCTGTGCTGTGATGCCAAGACCTTGTATATGGCCAATGCCTGTGTAATGAGGCCACAAACGTTGCAATGCTCCAAGGAATTGGAGCAGCTGATATGCGATTTTAAGACTACAGGAAGAAATGTAACCCTAGGGGAAAGCTATGTGAATGTACAGCTGGGCGAACAACTGATGCAAAGACAGCTAAGCTCTTTGGGTTTAATGGAAATGGGGTCAATGGATTGGCCCAAAAACTGGCCGCTGGCGGAAGAGGCTGCCTTGTATTGCGACTCCAGCAAGTTGAAGCAGCAGCAGAATGGTTTAAATGGTTTACTGGCCACCGGTTTAAGCTCCCAGGTGAATGCGGAACAGGTTTATCTTCACACCCATTTGGCCTGTAAGCAATTCCACGAGTTGAGCCAAAGATTTAGCACCACCGCCGCACAGCCTAGACATTTGGAGGGTAAATCTCAACACTTCCTAAAGCTATTGCAGCTGACTCTGAATATGGCTGCTGTAAATGCCTGGATTTTGTTGCGTCTGTCACCCAAAGGTGAAGCCCAAATGGAGCAACGTGACTTCCAGCGTCAGTTGGGACTTTTCCTCACCCAGCAGCGTTTACAGAGACGTCTACAGCGTCGTTCCACCACCACCACTTTGGTGATGCGTTTACAAATCTGTGAGATTTTGGGACAATCCAGTCAACGTCTGCTCAGCGAGGCGGCTGGACAGGCCAAGCAAACGCAGG
The DNA here is from genome assembly GCA_018904235.1 of Lordiphosa stackelbergi. NCBI lineage: Eukaryota > Metazoa > Arthropoda > Insecta > Diptera > Drosophilidae > Lordiphosa > Lordiphosa stackelbergi. Next base: position 2,529 of record JAEIFU010001841.1, on the reverse strand, counting down.
CGGTGGGACTGATAAGTAGCCTGGACAAGGCTCGCCTGCCCGAGGGCATCAGCCTGGCCAGCCGCTATGGAGATAAGCATCGGCGTTGTAAACCCTGTTCCCAGAACAAGCGAGAGACCAAGGCTCGTTCACGTTGCCAGCAATGTTTGGCCCATCGTTGTGGTAATCATCTCATTGCCCGCTGTTACGAATGCATGGGCGTGTCGCCCGCCCAAGTCCCTGAAGGGAATCTCAAAGATGGCAGCTGAATTGAAGTAACATTTATCTTGGGGGGATTGGGTGTGGTGCATATTGCTCGGAACTTTGTGCTAAGACTAAAATAAAAACACAACAAATGGAACTGTGACTAGAATTTGTACTGGAAGGACTTGGGTGTTGTCCTGCATTTGGTTTTGCCCTCAAGCGGTTCGCTTTGATCGATGAACAGACTCAGAAACTGTTCATTTTGCATTTCATTTAGCGGCATATCCAGTTCACTGCAGGATTTCACTATCTCCGCACAGGCACGCAGATCCTTGCGTAAATCTGTAACAGTTAAACATTAATCGGAAGTCCTTTCCCTTACTAAGCCAACTCACATTGATAATTGAACAGCAAACTGAGGCAACTGGCACAGGCCGAACGTTGTTGATTTTGCAAAAACACCTCAATCAATCGATGCACTGCATCCACATTGTGACGACTGAGAAATGAGGAACATAAAGCACTAGCCCTACGCTCCACCAAATCTTGTAGCTCTTTGTACTGCTCGAAGAGTTCGCCTGCCGATTTCTGGTCACAGAACCAATCGCTTACAAAACACTGTTTCCACACACAGGCCACCACAAAAATGTCCTTATGCTCGCGATGTATGGCCCTGGCCACCTCCAGTAAGGACACCAAAACCGCTTCGCTCTTCTGTGCCAGAGTCTCCTCGGAAATGGTGCGAAACGCTGCCCTTATCATGCGACGTCCTTCCTCGCTGTTCAAACTTCCACCATAGCCACGATGTAGGGTCATCAGAGCCACATCCGCATTGCCATTGTTCCACAAGGCTATGGCCCGAAATGGGGCCAAGTCGGAGTAGATTTTGCCAAACGGATGTTTTAGCTGGCGGCAAGATTCCGCCAAGGATTCCAATTGCTGCAGCTTACGTTGAGTGCTCAAATATTTGAGACACGAAATGAACACCTCATTGGACGGCAACAGATTGAAACGTATGCACTGACGTATCAAATATAGGAAATCCAGCTTTATTCTTAATCTCCAAGGTGGCCATCAAAAGATTGTCCAATTGGGGCTGGGACAGCGAACGTATGTCCAGGCCCAGTTGAGGGGAACGCAAGGCCTTCAAATCACCCACCACACCCTTGGACATCAGACCCACATTCTGGCTAAAGCTGGTGCTGGCCCCAGCGGACACCTTTGCCTCCGCCTCCATAGTTGCAGTTGCTGGCTTCATTAAATGATCACGCAGTTCCTCCCATTTTTGTGTCTTGCGACTTACGAGATCGTTGGTAAAACTATCAATAGCGTCCAAGTGCGTCGAAGATTTGCGCTGCTGCCGTTGCGTTGAATTTGAGTTCCACAGCAGTGCCAGATAGTTCTGTATGCGCTGCAGACCCTTGGGTGAGCCGGGAGCCACAGCTGTGGTAGTTCCACTGCTCGTCAAACGCGTCAGCATGGCCATCGCAAGATCGACGCCGCCACGGTCTATCAATTGTTTTTATTTTCGGATTGTATAATTTTTGCTTTTTTTTTTTCTTCTTTTCTGTATTTTAGTTTGGGTTCGCATTAGGATGGGTTTACATTGGGGCACAGAGCGTCACAGTGTCACAGCGCAATGCCTTGTCACAGAAATCGTGTGTCACAGGTATGACACAGTACTCATTTGGCGTCACAGTGTTTCTGTGAGGGTGGCCCGTTTGTGATAACAATTAATTGAACAGCTGATTTCAATGAGATAACTCAAAATTAGCACATGTGATCTATGTTTCCTGTGACAAGCATATCGATCAAGTTCGTTTTTTAATCACACTGTGACCACTTTGTTTTGATTTCTTGCGACTTAAAAATTTTGAAAAACGTGAATATGCGTCATTTATTGTGTTAAACTTTTAGCTGCAAGAAATGAAAGGGCTAAAAGAGCTAGTGGCCTGTGCTGTTGTGGCGTTGTGGTTACCAGACGAAGACATAGCATCAAAATATGGAAAAGGCTGTTTTTTTTTTTCTTAAGCTAAGTTCACACCGTCAAATTAATTTATACAACACTCATGGCGGAGTTTGGTGCTTTGTGTTCTTGTCTAGGTCACACACGTCAAATAAATTTCAATCAAAATTTGTCGAAATTTCGAAATTTTCAATTGAACTTGGCTTAGTTTTCACACTCGCAAATTTGATGTGCGGTAAATTTGTGTTTTCACACAAACCATTGTGGTGTGTCGCACATTAAATCTCTGGCTAATCATTTATTCAAAAACTGACATGGCGAAAAATAGAAGCAAAAAATAATTTATTACATAATTCTGCATCGTTGCATGCCATGAATTC
>JAEIFU010001840.1:0-56760 GCA_018904235.1 Lordiphosa stackelbergi | reverse complement strand
TGTAAGGGACTGTTACTGGGCAAAAAGTTCAGTTTTCAAGCATTGGTCAAATTTCCGTATATTTTAATTCTAGGATTTATAGTTGCTTCTTAAGTTTTTGGCAATCAGTGCAAATAGCTAGTTTGAATTCTGCAACGGTCACTTAGCGGAGACATAAACCACACAGGGTAATTTTCGATTGTACCAGGCTTGTAATCAGATCAAAAAGCTTAGAGAGAGCGTAAGTGTCATTTTGACAGCTGTCCGATCTCTCACTCTCCAGATTTGGGGTCAGCTACTAGAGCCAACTTCACAGCTTCCTTCTTTCCATTTGAGCTGCCGAAGAGGATAGTTGTGTGCTGGAGAAAACTTAGAAAAATAGAATAAAGTTTTCTAACCACTATCAAGAAGTTTAATCCAAAAAAATCTTTGCCATCCGGCATCAGAATATTGAGCTAAGCAGTTAAAAGGCTTGGATTCTATTCACGCTATACGCGCTATATCATATTTTTTGAAAGTAAGTCGAAAAAAATGTTTTTTTTTACTTTAACCACAAAATGTTAAAGGAAACATTTTTTCTTACAACCAGTTTCCAACCACTGGCGAAGTGGATTTTACTCCAATCAGGCGGAATTTATTCCTTTTGTACCCCAAAAGAAGAAATTTGAAAAATCAGGTAATATAAAAGTTGTAGGCTGTCATGAAAGCCATGAAAAGTAATTTAAAATTGTATTCTTGACAGACATTCCCCTTGCTTGGCAACCAACAAACTAGAGCCCTCCAAGATCCAAGGAGAATCGGCTGAATAAGCTGTTTTCCTCTGGTATGCTGGTGTTCTAGCTTTTGGGGGCATCATCTATCACGTCGCAGCAATTAAATCATCAAACCCGACATCAAAATTGGCATAAATCCCAGTATATCGACTGTGCTAAAATTCGCCGAGGTGCAAATCCAAAATTGTGTTACACGCCCCAGTGGCAAGAATGAAAATCCCCAGAGAGTGAGAGAAAAGTGAAAAGTGGCCGCTCAGAAAGTTGAATCAAATAAGGCATACAAGGCAAAGAAGTCGCTCAATCTATACCAGTTTTACCATAGTTTTTTTTTGTATAAATTAATTTTTGTGAAAATATTTTTTTTATTGGTGGCATAATTTTTTTTTGCAAACAAAAAAAAAAATCATTTATAAATTTGGCAAATTCCTATTTTTTTGAGTGAAATGCAAAGCGAGCAAAAAAAAAAAAAATAACTATTCCAAAAGAAGAGAACATGGTGTGAAAAGCTAATATACAAAAATCAAAACAACAAAATCCCACAGCAAAAACACTAACAACCATCGAGAACCTTGAAGGCCTTCAACGGAGCATCGAAAGGGTGAGTTTTTATATACCAACTTTGTGTTTTTTTTCACCATGTAGAACAAGCCAAAAGTGTAAGAAAAGTGAGTGTAAAGCAAAACTAAGAGAAACTTCATTTCATATTAAGTCATCTTGGACTAGTCTCAGTCACCAACTGAAGCGCGTACTTGAACGGTAACTTATACTCACTCTTCTCTTCACTATGCTAATGTTCTAAAAATAGATTTCACGGAGAAAACCAAGGCGCTAACGTAACGTAATGTAACTTAACGTAAAGTACCAACAAAAGAGTCCGCTCTCTTTTTATATTTTCGTTTGTCAAAAATAACTCTCTTAATTAAATATCGGATTGCTTTGGATTGATCTCTCACTTTAAAGAAGAGCTTTATCTTACATGGCTACGGGTTAATATGCCTTGCTCTATACCTATGCATTTCATATCAGCTGATTAATGCAAGCAATGTTTGTGAAGAAAAAAATATATATTAAGCTGAATTTAGAACAAAACAAATAATCAAATTCACAAACATAATTTACAGTAAAGACTAAATAAATTGGATCGAAATTATTTTTTTTGTTGCTATGCATCTTCACATTTAAAAAAAATATATATACATACTAATAATAAATAATAAACTAACTATACAATATACAATACACTGGAAAAAAATACGATATGAATACAAGAAAAACTTAAACATGAATGCCAACCCTATACATACATAGTATAATTAAGTCATATTTAGCCATGTTTTTTTTATTAATTTCTTCGCTTTACTATTAGGATAAATGCTTTTGTTTAACATTAAATTAAATTTGGATGAAGTCATGGATTTTGAAGAAGTAATATTGTTTAGATCTTTATGAATAAAAACTAAAAAAATTATGAAGGTATAAAACAAAATTTTTCTAAAGTAATGGGGTAAGCGAACAGAAAGGTAATCATCTGACTTAGGGATTTTTCGGTCAAATCGTACATACGGAAAATCAATTGGTAGGGCGGGTTAAGAGTACGGCTGACAGAACATCAAGTCAGCACACAATAAAACAAGAGTTAGGGTAGTTGTTGCTGTCTCATACATTTTCTTTTCAATCTCTTCTACAATTCTAATAAACTCTAATTTTTGGTTTTAAGACTATAAAGGCAAAAGGGGATTTTTATCTATATGTGTTATGGGCGTTGTGGCATACGAGAGTCAAAAGAACCCCCCCACAGGCTGTTTCTGCTAGCCGCAGTCAAAAAATCCCACACGACTCTTCATCTTCAACAGACAACCCATATCTAAAGACAAGGAAAAACAACTAGGCTTTGTTTGGTCAGTGTATATTAACACCTATACAAATTGGGATATAAAAAGGTCTAGGTGTCCCATTTCCGTTGTTTTTGGAGTACATTCAAGAGAATTCTCAAGACATCCCTCGGCATAAGATGCACCCTTATGAACTTTTACGACACAAATGGAGGTTGAAAGTTTTCGGTTGTGATTGTACATTACATATATTTTGGCGCCCAACTCGTGGGGCAAGCGAAGATCAGATGAACATTTATTTTCGTAGGCTCTAATTCTTTAATAAATCCCTCTAATCTATTTTCACTTTCTTTTCGCAACTAAATTTTTTTTGTTACACCTGCTTTAGAGGATTAATGTGTTGAAAATATAAAGAACTACGGAACATCGACTTTTGGCGAAAGACCAAAAATACCGACCGTTAGTTCGCCTTTTTTCTGACAATTATTTTGGTTCTCTCCTATAAGAGATGGGTGTGATAACTGAATAAAAATCCTGTGGTTTTTAATTCAATTAGTAGGCCCTAGAGGATTACTGTTGTATCAACATGCAATGCTGAACACTGTCCCCAGGAGCTTCTACTACTTCTAGAGTATTCTTTCTTTATAAATCTATACTTAAGCATGTTGAAAGGCAAGGTGGTCATATACAATTTGATAGTAACAGTTTCTTTTAGTATTGGAATTATGGATTCTTTGGCACAAGACCAAAAACATACCGGCTAGTAAGAAGCGGGATCTTCAATCTGATTTATGACAACTTTGTTTCTAAATGTGTTCCATCTGAAGCGAAGCAAGAACAACTCTTCGCGTTCTAGCTAGTTTCTTTGCACAATAGCCCAAAGCAACACGCTACACAGATTACCCTCTGCAAGCTTATCCCAATTACGAAGAAAAAATATCATTTGAAAAGAAAATAACTAAAATCAAAAATCTTAAAAAGCATATTACATATACTTATAATTCAGAAAGTATTCATCAATCGGAAACATGCTAACTCGCAGCACCGAAGATTTGAGGAATAACTCTCCGCCGGAGCAAGTGCACGTGTCGGAAGAGCAGTGTTCAATTTGTGCACTACCTATGTTAGAAGATCAAGAAAAATCTATAACTAAATGCAATCATGTGTTTCATTCGAGTTGTATCAGGGAGTTTATAAAGACTAATCAGGAATGCAATATTTGCAAAAGCTTATGTCATCCACGAGAACTGCGAGCTTGGTATAGCGTAGCAAATACAGCAGCGCAAGGAAACGCTCAAACAGGGACAATTCCTAAGAAACATACCCATAATACTAGAGGAAGGGGAAGCAGAACCCAAGCGCAGGGAAATAAGGATGAGGATTGTAATCAAAGCATCCCAGGTAGAAATTCCACAAGAAAGCAAAAAAAAGACGGACGATCAGGACGTCCTCCAAGGTCCTTAAACCGAAGTGAGTCTTTGCCAAAAGATTCACAGATAGCTCCAGAAATAGATTATGATAGAATCTTTCAAGGACTAGAAGACATGCTAGAACGACGGCTGACCAGTTTGCAAGTGCGCGATCATTCGCAGAGTTCATCAGAAAATAGTTTTCACGAACCACCTTCACCCGCACCAGAGAGTCAGAATCATTCAGCAAGTTCGACAGTAAGATCCTTTTTAAGTCCTGAAAAGGCTACACAAATTATACAAAGCTGGAACATCAAATACGACGCATCTCCAAAAGGTCCTACGGTCCAAGAATTTCTGTATAGAATTAAGGCTTTAGCAGAAGATAGCCTTTACAGTGATTTTTCCATTCTATGCAAAAATCTCCATATTTTGTTAATTGGAAAAGTTCGCGACTGGTATTGGCGATATAGGAAAGATAGGGTTGTTAAATGGTCCAAATTTAAAAAGGCATTAACGATACAGTTCCAGGATAGTCGAGATGAGGAAATTTTGATGGAGGAAATTCGAGGAAGGAAACAAAAAGACAGTGAATCGTTCGACGCATATTACAGCGGTATTATGGATATAATATCTAGGTTGTCGGTTCCATTGGAGGAGCACAGATTGCTTAGCAGACTTAGACATAATTTAAGGCCAGAAATTCGGCACGAATTACTTTATGTTCAAGTTTCATCAGTGTCCCATTTAAGACAGCTTGTGCAACAGCGAGAAAATATGCTCGAAGAAGAAGCTTTTAGAAATTACAAAAGCGGACCTTATTTTAAACCTGCAAGAAAAATGGTAGCTGAATTGGCAGAAGAAAAATCGCAGGAAGAGTCGGAAGACGAAGCCAGCGTAAACGCATTAAAATTCCCAGTAAAAACAATAAAGTGCTGGAATTGCGATATAGAGGGCCATACATGGGATATGTGCATACAGGAACGGCGAATATTTTGCTACGGATGTGGACTTAAAAATGTATATAAGCCTCAGTGTTCCATTTGCTTAGCAAAGAAATCGGAAAACTATCGAAAGGGCACTCCAGCAGACTCCAGCCGGAGGGCCCCATACTAAAAAGCGAAGTGATCGCCAGCACACCACCCACAAAGGCGGTGACACCTGTGAACATTTCGAATGTTCTGAAAAATACAATCGACAGTGACTTTCGTAATACTGGAAAAAAAACTCCAATATTACACCCAATAATACCATATCATACTCGCTTTAAAAAATACATTGAAACTCGTGCGAAAATTTTTAATGAGGTATCAGAAGTAAGGCAAGTTACCAAAAGGTCAACGCGGCGCATACGCAATTTCTGGAAAAACGTGCGTAAAACAAAAAAAATGTTAGTGTCAGCATTAGTAAATGATGCATCTGATGGTCGGTACTACGCTCAGATATCCTTTCTGAATCATGTCGAACATGGACTTTTAGACACAGGTGCTAATATTAGTTGCATAGGAGATGAATTGGCCAACTATGACTGGGGGCAATATCCAGAATATAAAAGGATGGTATCTTCAGTCAAAACTGCTGATGGTCAAAAACACCCCGTTATTGGCTACATCGAAGTAGAAGTGTTATATAATGAAATGAAAAGTATAATAAAGTTTTTTGTTATACCGTCGCTCCGAAAAAGAGTAATTTTGGGAGTGGATTTTTGGAAATCATTTAATTTAGCTCCTGGTCTAATTTCATCTATCGATGCACCCCTAAATATGAAAACAGCAGCCACTGAAGAGGAAAAATTTTATCCATTGACATTAGAGCAACAAAATAGACTTAATGCAGTAATATCACTATTTCCCAATTACGAGAAACAAGGTCTTGGCAGAACACCTTTTATCACTCATTCAATTGACATTGGTGACGCCAAGCCTGTTAAGCAGCGATTTTACCCAGTATCTCCTGCGGTAGAAAAGCTGATGTATGATGAAATCGATAGGATGCTTTCGTTGGGAGTGATTGAGAAATCATCCAGCGCATGGAGTTCTCCTATGCGAATGGTCCTTAAACCAGGAAAGACGAGACTGTGTCTAGACGCAAGAAAAGTGAACGAATACACTCGAAAAGACGCGTACCCGCTTCCAAGTATAGAAGGTATTTTCGCTAGGTTACCAAGGGCTAACATCATAACAAAAATTGATTTAAAGGACGCATTCTGGCAAATTGCACTGACCGAAGAATCAAAGGCCATAACTGCCTTTACGGTTCCCGGTCGTCCCTTATATCAATTTGTTACGATGCCATTCGGCCTTTGTAACGCGGCCCAAACCATGTGTCGTCTCATGGACGAGATTATACCTCCCGAGTTAAAGTACTGTGTATTCGGATATTTAGATGACCTTTGCGTCGTGTCAGCAGATTTCGAATCTCATTTAAGCGTTTTACTTCGTCTAACAGAAAGATTCCGTGAAGCTAACCTTACCTTAAACGTTACAAAAAGTAAATTTTGCGTGACAGAGGCTCGATTTCTCGGCTATGTTATAACAAAAGAAGGGATGTCAACAGATCCACGTAAAATCGATTCTATTCTAGCATGGCCAGCGCCGAAAACGTTGAAACAAGCAAGAGGATTTTTAGGCCTTGCAGGCTGGTACAGGCGCTTTATCGAAAACTTTTCGGAGATTACTTGTCCTATAACAGAGTTGTTATCAAATAAGAGAAAATTTGTATGGACACCCGCAGCTCAACAAGCAATGGATAAGCTAAAACATAGCTTAACCACAGCTCCAGTGCTACAAAATCCAGACTTTACAAAAAAGTTCTATGTGCATTGCGATGCTAGTGACTTCGGAATCGGTGCTGTGCTAGTTCAAATATCAAAGGAGGGTGAGGAAAAACCGGTGGCATTTATGTCAAAAAAGCTTAACAGCGCACAAAGAAACTATAGCGTGACGGAACGCGAGTGTTTGGCTGCAATCGAAGCTATTGAGCGTTTCCGATGCTATATAGAGTTACAAGAGTTTGAAATAATCACTGACCACTCTAGTCTCTTGTGGCTAATGAAACAAGCTAATTTAAAAGGCCGACTTGCTCGATGGGCTATGAGACTTCAAGCTTATAAATTCTCGATTAGCCATCGTAAAGGAAAAGAAAATATAGTTCCTGATGCATTATCAAGAATGTATACAGAAGACGTGTGTGCTTTAGAAGAAGTTAGTCCGGAAGTTGATCTTAACTCTCCATGCTTTTTAGAAGATGATTATCGACAGCTCAAGGGAAAAATAGTGGCGAACCAATCTCACTATCCCGATGTTCGTATAGTCGACGAATTTGTGTACATTCGAACACAACACGACGATGGCTCCGATCCCCCAAGACATAATATTTGGAAATTGTGGATTCCACAAGGGCTGACTGCAAGCGTTATTAAGCGAGCACACGATTGTGTAGTTTCAGCACACGGTGGTATGGCGAAGACGTTGGAGATGATACGTAGAAATTTTTACTGGCCCGGAATGGTGACTCAGGTCCGAGGTTATATTCGTGACTGTGAAGTCTGCAAAACGACTAAAGCACCTAATGTTTCATTAAAACCACCAATGGGAAAGCAATCTATTTCAACTAGGCCTTTTCAGCGAATGTATATAGATATCCTAGGACCGTACCCAAGGAGCAAACAAGGACATATAGGCTTGCTTATTGTGTTAGACCATTTATCTAAATTTCATTGGTTGTGCCCCTTGAAAAAGTTCACAGCGGATGTTATTCAAAAATTTCTTCAGGACCACATTTTCTTTACCTTTGGTGTGCCAGAAATCCTTATTAGCGACAACGGATCACAATTTAAGGCTAATACCTTCAACTGTTGGCTTACATCACTCGGCGTGAAGCATATTTACACAGCGCTGTATTCACCACAGTCGAACGCATCCGAACGAGTTAACCGTTCAATTATCTCAGCAGTGCGATCTTACCTAAAGGAAGACCAGAGAGAATGGGATGAGCACATCCAAGCCATTAGTTGTGCACTAAGGAATGCTGTACATCAAAGTACTCAAATTTCCCCTTATCACGCCCTCTTCGGGTTTGATATGTCTACACATGGCACGCATTACGAGCTGCTCCGAAGACTTAACCTGCTGGATGAACCTGTAAACCCGCTTCACAAAGACGATCAGTTAAAGGTGTTGAGAAAGAAAATACGAGCTAATATCTCCAAGGCTTACAAACAAAATGAAAAACAGTACAATTTACGAAGCTGCAATGTACAGTACAGAGTAGGCCAGGAAGTTTTTAGGCGGAATTTCGCTCAAAGCAATTTCCAAAAAGGCTTTAACGCAAAGTTGAGTCCATCTTGGCTAAAGTCTAGGATAAAGGAGAGACAGGGTAACTCATATTATGTACTTGAGGACCTTCAGGGTCGATTATTAGGTACTTATCACGCGAAAGATATTCGCCAGTAACGTCAGTTCAGTCTAATTCTGCTCATTAAAAATGGCCGAATTATCCAGTGTGTAAGGGACTGTTACTGGGCAAAAAGTTCAGTTTTCAAGCATTGGTCAAATTTCCGTATATTTTAATTCTAGGATTTATAGTTGCTTCTTAAGTTTTTGGCAATCAGTGCAAATAGCTAGTTTGAATTCTGCAACGGTCACTTAGCGGAGACATAAACCACACAGGGTAATTTTCGATTGTACCAGGCTTGTAATCAGATCAAAAAGCTTAGAGAGAGCGTAAGTGTCATTTTGACAGCTGTCCGATCTCTCACTCTCCAGATTTGGGGTCAGCTACTAGAGCCAACTTCACAGCTTCCTTCTTTCCATTTGAGCTGCCGAAGAGGATAGTTGTGTGCTGGAGAAAACATAGAAGAATAGAATAAAGTTTTCTAACCACTATCAAGAAGTTTAATCCAAAAAAATCTTTGCCATCCGGCATCAGAATATTGAGCTAAGCAGTTAAAAGGCTTGGATTCTATTCACGCTATACGCGCTATATCATATTTTTTGAAAGTAAGTCGAGAAAAATGTTTTTTTTACTTTAACCACAAAATGTTAAAGGAAACATTTTTTCTTACAACCAGTTTCCAACCACTGGCGAAGTGGATTTTACTCCAATCAGGCGGAATTTATTCCTTTTGTACCCCAAAGAAGAAATTTGAAAAATCAGGTAATATAAAAGTTGTAGGCTGTCATGAAAGCCATGAAAAGTAATTTAAAATTGTATTCTTGACAGACATTCCCCTTGCTTGGCAACCAACAAACTAGAGCCCTCCAAGATCCAAGGAGAATCGGCTGAATAAGCTGTTTTCCTCTGGTATGCTGGTGTGCTAGCTTTTGGGGGCATCATCTATCACGTCGCAGCAATTAAATCATCAAACCCGACATCAAAATTGGCATAAATCCCAGTATATCGACTGTGCTAAAATTCGCCGAGGTGCAAATCCAAAATTGTGTTACACGCCCCAGTGGCAAGAATGAAAATCCCCAGAGAGTGAGAGAAAAGTGAAAAGTGGCCGCTCAGAAAGTTGAATCAAATAAGGCATACAAGGCAAAGAAGTCGCTCAATCTATACCAGTTTTACCATAGTTTTTTTTGTATAAATTAATTTTTGTGAAAATATTTTTTTTTGGTGGCATAATTTTTTTTAGTTTTTTTTGCAAACAAAAAAAAAATCATTTATAAATTTGGCAAATTCCTATTTTTTTTGAGTGAAATGCAAAGCGAGCAAAAAAAAAAAATAACTATCCCAAAAGAAGAGAACATGGTGTGAAAAGCTAATATACAAAAATCAAAACAACAAAATCCCACAGCAAAAACACTAACAACCATCGAGAACCTTGAAGGCCTTCAACGGAGCATCGAAAGGGTGAGTTTTTATATACCAACTTTGTGTTTTTTTTCACCATGTAGAACAAGCCAAAAGTGTAAGAAAAGTGAGTGTAAAGCAAAACTAAGAGAAACTTCATTTCATATTAAGTCATCTTGGACTAGTCTCAGTCACCAACTGAAGCGCGTACTTGAACGGTAACTTATACTCACTCTTCTCTTCACTATGCTAATGTTCTAAAAATAGATTTCACGGAGAAAACCAAGGCGCTAACGTAACGTAATGTAACTTAACGTAAAGTACCAACAAAAGAGTCCGCTCTCTTTTTATATTTTCGTTTGTCAAAAATAACTCTCTTAATTAAATATCGGATTGCTTTGGATTGATCTCTCACTTTAAAGAAGAGCTTTATCTTACATGGCTACGGGTTAATATGCCTTGCTCTATACCTATGCATTTCATATCAGCTGATTAATGCAAGCAATGTTTGTGAAGAAAAAAAATATATTAAGCTGAATTTAGAACAAAACAAATAATCAAATTCACAAACATAATTTACAGTAAAGACTAAATAAATTGGATCGAAATTATTTTTTTTGTTGCTATGCATCTTCACATTTAAAAAAAAATATATATACATACTAATAATAAATAATAAACTAACTATACAATATACAATACACTGGAAAAAATACGATATGAATACAAGAAAAACTTAAACATGAATGCCAACCCTATACATACATAGTATAATTAAGTCATATTTAGCCATGTTTTTTTTATTAATTTCTTCGCTTTACTATTAGGATAAATGCTTTTGTTTAACATTAAATTAAATTTGGATGAAGTCATGGATTTTGAAGAAGTAATATTGTTTAGATCTTTATGAATAAAAACTAAAAAAATTATGAAGGTATAAAACAAAATTTTTCTAAAGTAATGGGGTAAGCGAACAGAAAGGTAATCATCTGACTTAGGGATTTTTCGGTCAAATCGTACATACGGAAAATCAATTGGTAGGGCGGGTTAAGAGTACGGCTGACAGAACATCAAGTCAGCACACAATAAAACAAGAGTTAGGGTAGTTGTTGCTGTCTCATACATTTTCTTTTCAATCTCTTCTACAATTCTAATAAACTCTAATTTTTGGTTTTAAGACTATAAAGGCAAAAGGGGATTTTTATCTATATGTGTTATGGGCGTTGTGGCATACGAGAGTCAAAAGAACCCCCCCACAGGCTGTTTCTGCTAGCCGCAGTCAAAAAATCCCACACGACTCTTCATCTTCAACAGACAACCCATATCTAAAGACAAGGAAAAACAACTAGGCTTTGTTTGGTCAGTGTATATTAACACCTATACAAATTGGGATATAAAAAGGTCTAGGTGTCCCATTTCCGTTGTTTTTGGAGTACATTCAAGAGAATTCTCAAGACATCCCTCGGCATAAGATGCACCCTTATGAACTTTTACGACACAAATGGAGGTTGAAAGTTTTCGGTTGTGATTGTACATTACATGGCCTACACGCACAAGGATGCCGAGTTCGTGGATGAATACGTTGAGGTGCTGGAGAATGGATTGCAAAAGTTTCGATTGTGTTACTATGAACGAGATTGGTTGCTGGGTCTATCGATTCCCGGCTGCATATGTCAGTCGGTGGAGGACTCAAAACGCATTATTATATTGATGACGAAGAACTTCCTGAAGTCGCCGTGGGGCCGCTTGGAGCTTCGGCTGGCATTGCATGTCACATCTCAGGACAAATGCAAACGCTTGATCGTTGTGGTTTACCCCGACGTGGAGAACTTTGACGAATTGGATAGCGAGCTTAAGCTGTATATGACTGTAAATACATATTTAAAGCGAAATGATCCGAATTTCTGGAGTAAGTTAATTTATGCCATGCCACATAAAAGGATAAGCACGTAGCCCAAGAACAAAAATTAACAAGTTAAATGTTCAATTGAAATAGTTGAGAGAAAATTAGATTTTAACTAAAATCCAAATTGTTTTATTGATTAAATCTATTTGTAATTGTTTTATTTGCTTTGATTTATTTATTCCCTTTTGGGAAAGCAAGGTCAAGTGGTTCATAGCAAGTCGGCAGATATTTAAGTATCCAACACGTTAACTCAATGCCTCCTGCCAAACAGTTTGATGGAAAGTTGTCAGAGTCAGAGCTGCATTTCCAACTCCGACTGGGGGGCGGAGTAGCGTTAAATGACAAATTACAAGTATTTACATGCAAAACACAACAAGCTGCTGCTGCGGCTGATGATGCCTTCCTCCGTAATCGATGAGCCAAACGCGTGCCTGCATGGAGGAGGCAAATATAAAAAAATACACAAACCACACCTTGAAAGACAATCAAGTCGATGCAGGGGAAGAAGGCACGCGTAATTGAGCGCAAGAAGTCAAGCGGAGACGATGCCAGCGCCACCTGTCGGTCGCTCTGTCTTAAATTGATTGCATTAATGATATGATGCAGCAGTGAAAGCTTCTCCGAAGATTGCCAAGTTGATTAAAAGTCTCGAGTGCGTCGAGTGAAGAAGCTGCAGGCCAAATTGAAATGCTCAGAAAGCAAAAGCAATTAGCAATTGACACTTGGGTGGCAAAGCTTAGAGAACGACACGAAGAGCAATTGAACACAGTGTTAATGAGAGCGCCAGCCAGGGTACAGTAGGTGACAAAATGACAATTATGCAGGTGAGATAAATCGATTGGATGAGTTAAATGATTTAGTGGGCCAGATATTCTGTATTTATCGCTTCTCCTATCGACAGGCTGCATATGAAAAGTTAAAATCCAGAATATATTTTAGTATGAGGCATGAAATAACAAAATTTAACATCCGCAAAGAGGATATTGGCCTGAGTAGAGCTGGAAAACTATCTATGACTCTACCGATGTATCGAATTTTTACTATTTGTGCATCACTATTGATGATTTTATTTCCACTTTCAAATGGCAAAAGCTTTTTTTATGGGTCTAACATCCCTTACATGGGCTGCTAAAATTTAGGAAAGCGAGTTGAAACGTTAACTTATAGAAAAACGAGAAAGGCAAAGCTAACTTCATCTGTACCGAAGTTTTGATACACTTGAAATAGCTTGTCTCAACGGTTAGCGACTTCGACCAAACTTCGCAAATCAGCTTAAAAACATTACATATTACCCATGACCGTGTTTGAGAGCAGTAATATTGAGAACAAAACAGTTTTTCTTACTAAAATCCATTTTCCGAACGAACATTTGTATGGCAGCTACAAGAGTAGTCATCCGATCCGGTCGGTTCCGACATATTAGCAGCGTGCAGTAAAAAGAAGACTCTGTGCAAAGTTTCAGCTCGATAGCTCCAAAACTGAGGGACTAGTTCGCGTAGAAACAGACAGACGGACGGACGGACAGACGGACGGACAAAGCTTAATCGACTCAGCTCGTCATGCTGATCAAGAATATATATACTTTATGTGGTCAGAGATGATTCCTTCTATGCGTTGCAAACTTCTGGGCAAAATTATAATACACTTTTCAAGTGTATAATAAGAAGCGCACCTTTCATAGAATTGCATCATTTCTGGAACCCATATTTAAAAAGTAGCAACCCGTTCCCCTTCTTATGCAATTAAAGCTTTAAAATTTTTAATAAACGAATCTATTTTTTGAGCAAGCTACAAAAAAAAAAATTTACGAATTGGTATTAATTCCAAGATTTCCGTAAAATGAAGCTATTATAAAGTGTATCCCTCCAATATCCACGAAATCTTATCAAAATTTCAGTAAGAAAGGATAAATTACCAAGGCTGCAAACCTCTAAAATTTTACAGAAGGTTCGATCCGGGGGTTCAAACCCGTTGTAAAGCCTAAGGTTCGGTTCGCGGACCGGTTCTCGGAACCCCTGAACCCAAGGTTTTGGTTCGAACCTCGGTTTGCTTGAACATAAAAAGAATAGATTCGGTTTTAAATATCTATTTGTTTAAAAAATATTCTGAATTTAAAAAAGGTTATTTTGTTGTCAAATTTAATAGCTGAAATTTACAACTTTTAAGATCTGCTAAGTTTAAGGAATAAGCATTATATTTTCTAAGAGCTGCATTATATCTTCCTAGCTTCACTAGCTCTTAGATAAAAAAGATCAAACTTAAGTGTTGAAAAGACTCGTTCAACTAATAACTGAGTTGCTGGAACAGCAAGTAAAGGCAACTTTTTAAATTCTCGTTTTTTTGACCTTTCAAGAATTTGGAAACATTTGTCGATGTATGTTGTCCTGGACAATTGTCGAAGGAATCTATAACATAATTTAGAGATGTTATATTTGATATTTGTTCATTGCTTTCTATGGCTCTCAAAAAATTCTCTTATTTGCAATTTGCAATTTATTTAAAGGTGAAATTGGAACTTTTATTAAAAATTTCTTTGTGGGGCTTCAGCAGAAGTTAACAATGTTGAAAAACTTAGGTCTAAGAGCACTGCAGACCTGCAGTTAAACGCCTAGTCCAAACGGCAAAGTAATTATAAATGTGCGTACTTTAGGGTTACCGTCCCCAGCTTGGCACTGAGCTTATAATAAAAGAACCTTAATCGAACTTTATAGCAAATAAACAAACGATTTCAGAACAATTGCTCGAAATTAAAAGCCAGCGGAATTAAAATCACTTTGTAGTAATTGAGTATCAGCAGTTTTCAATTCAATAGAATTTAGGTTGAGCTTCTTTAAAGAACTCTGAATACATGAATCTTTAATTGTTAGTAAACGTTCGCACATTTTTTGGGTTTAAAAAATTTCATATATTATGTCCTCCAAGAAATCTATTGAGGTATCTTGGTCATAGTCCACATTAAGAAATGCTTTTGATGTACATAGTTGCATTCCTGTTCTGCTCTGCTGTTGTCATTCGAAAGTTCTCTGCTCGATCCAAATTCGCTTCATTATCGACGTTGATAGTATAAATCAGACCTAGAGAAATGTCGCAGGATTGGAGAATTTATTGAATGAGAGCAGTTAGATTGCAAGCAATTTATATATTTCACTGTAAATGTCGTTGGACGAAATACATAAGTGTTGAACCGAACCTAATTTTTTGAAAAAGCGGTCCGGTTCGGTTCATGGTCCGGTGCGTCGGACTCAAAAAACCGGAACCGAATCGGTTCAAGAGGGTTCGGTTCAGGACCGGTTTGCAGCCTTGTAAATTACATTAGTTTATAGCCAAAAAGACCTATTACTACTAAAACTTTTTATACTGTGTGCAGAGTATATTATGTTTGTGTAAAGTATGTAACAGCCAAAAAGATCCCTTATCTATACTTATAAATCTGTAGGCCCGACTGACTGACATATTATCAACAAAGAGCTAAAACTTGATTTAGTTATGCAGGCACGAACTAACAACAAGAAAATTTTTAAAATTTTACCGCAAATTGGGTGAAAATGCCAGTGAAAAGTTTGAATGGGGCACAGTTGTGGACTAAGCTGTTTTGCTAAGGGGAAGAGTAAAAAGCGTGGGGAGAGAGGGTGTGAAAATAGGGGCCAATTTCATTTTTTTTTTAATTTTTGGAAGAGACTTAGCAATTTATATGTTCCCAATTAAGGGCATGCAGTGCTAGCGCTGCACAGTGGCCGAAATGCCCAAATTTTTGGCATAAACTAGACCGACCCAGTTAGAGGGCTGTAACTTCGAACATTTAATAGTAGTGACATAAATAAGAAACGAGCAAAACTTTGGACCGGTGCGACCACGCCCACTAGTACCGCCCATAAAACTCTGTCCCTATGAGCGCACAGATCTCAGAGATGGTAAGAGATAGAGGATTGGCATGTCCCTTAACATAAACTTCTTATACTCACAGGCAGATTAATTTTGTTTTATTTTTTCCACGCCCCCTCCCGCCCCCGCAATTTTGAAAAAAAGTCATATCTCCCAAAATATTAAAGATATATGGTTCGAACCTTTTAGACATATTTAGTAATCAACATTACTTATCAATCTGCCAAAGGAATGGTAAAGATCAGACAATTGATAGTAAAGTTATAAGCAAAAAAAAAGCTCCATTGCGTTCTGGTGTTGCAGCAGCAGAAAAATACACTCTGAGCATTGTTCGTCGCAGGTACAGAGTATAGTACAGTCGGAATTGCTCGCTTTTCCTTATATTTTTTTTTTTGCCAAATTAGCCAAAAATAATAAAATATTGGTTGAAAAAAAACTTATTTTCAGGGCCGTTCCAAAATTCCAGGGATGCACAAAAAATGTTTTGAACCAGCAATTAGAGTTCATGGTTCTCTGCTCTTTCAGAGGAATTAAGCTTTTTTCCAATATTCCAACGTTTGCTTTTTGACTTTATGACAAAATTTTGGCAATTCCGGCCAGTGTGCGCTGCAGTGAAATGCACAATCTTTATATATTTAATAGAAATGGGTGCGGGCAAAACTCACTAGGAGGAATTAATATGTAGGGGAGAATGGGGGGTTGTGAGCCACGCGAATATTGGCCACAAAAAAATTACAATTATTTGTTTATGTCAAGAGTTTTCCTTCTTATAACCTAACTTTTGGCAAGCAACCTATCAGTCAACACTTTCTTTAAGTTTGTGCACCAGAACGCGATTTTATTTTCAAAAAAGAAAGTTTCTTTTTTCATTTTTAACTTGTGAATATTAATCAAAATTTTTTTCGCAACGCCAAAAGTAAGTCTAAAGGAAATATCTTTGGTCAATTACCTTTTTAATAGAAATATGCATTAAAAAAAAAATGATATTTTGGCTACTGACGTCAACTAAAAAATTGTGAGAAATTTGGGGTTGTGAGCCACTTTGCCAAAAAGTCGCTTTTGACTTCCAAAGAGAATATTGCAATGCGCAATAAAACAGAAGAAAAACGCTTCAAAGAAGAAAATCACGAGAGCGTAAGTTGAAGTCGGCTCTTACCGACTTCGATATACCCGTTACTCATGAAACAACATGTTTAACAGTGTTCCCGCGTTCCTTAGTGTGACCACCCAAAAAGTATGCAACACTTTTTTAGGGTGGTAGCGGGGAGGGCTTGGTTCACTTTTTTGCTCATAACTTGAGAACCGTTCATCCGATCTTTATCATTCATACCGATTCATTTTGCTAATTGCTAACTATCTCTAGAAGGTACGAATCCTCTATATTTAAAACTGTAGGAGATATAACGTTTTTTCCAAATTGCGGGGGCGGGAGGGGGCGTGGCCAAAATTTGAAACAAACTTGATCTGCGTGCAGATAAAAAAAGCATTTGTCTCATACATGTCAAACCTCTATCTCTTACCATCTCTGAGATCTAGGTGTTCATAAAGACGGACGGACGGACGGACGGACGGACAGACGGACAAGGCTAAATCGACTCGGCTGTTGATGCTGATAAAGAATATATATACTTTATATGGTCGGAAATGATTCCTTCTGCCTGTTACATACATTTGCACGACTTTAGTATACCCTTTTTACTCTACGAGTAACGGGTATAAAAATAGAGGGAAGCTAACTTCGGATCGACCAAAGTTTATATACCGTTGGAGCATGATATACGCAGCCAGTTTGTTATATGGCTATACGATATATTCATCAAAAAAGTTTTTCTTACTAGAACCACATTTTGGACCGATCGTTCCTATGGCAGCTATATACTATAGTCATCCGATTTGAAACAAACTTCACAGAATTGTGTGGTAGTATATAATATTGATCTGTACAAAGTTTGGGAGCGATAGCATTGAAAACAAAAAAGGTTTTCTCACTAAGAATTTTTTTAGACTTATCTTTTGTGTGGCGGCTATACTTTACAGTTGTCCGATTTTGATAAATCTCGGTGAAATTATGTGAAATTATAGAAAACTTATAAATACGACGGTTGGGAGCGATAGCATTGGAAACAAACAAGTTTTTCTCACTAAAACTACTTTTTCAACCGATCGTTCCTATGGCAGCTATATGCTATAGTCATCCGATCCGGCCGGTTCCGACAAATGTGCAGCGTATTTGTACCAAAAGACTTCGTGCAAAGTTTGGTTAAGATAGCTTTAAAACTGACGGAGGAGATAGCATAGAAACAGACGGACAGACGGACGGACGGACAGACGGACGGACAGACTGAAATGGCTATATCAACTCAGCTCGCCATGCTGATCAAGAATATATATACTTTATGTATATACCCTCTCCAAGGGTATAAAAACATTAAAATAGGCAAACCAAAGAACAGCCACCAGCAAAAAGTGCTCGTATTTAAAAGAAAACAAGCCCGCTGCCTTCAATCTATTTTCACTTTTCATTAATATTTCTTAATTCAGAATATGAGAAAAATTGTTAATTCCTTCATTTAATAAAGAATAATTGCCTAAAATGCCTAAAATCAGGAATTTTCAACTCACAACCCCCCACAAATTTTCGAAATGTCAAATTCAAATTCATGCTGATATTCACCCGATTAAGGCCTATATCCAGCACTCCGGAAAATTTATTTCGGTATTATGTAAATTGGAGACGCACTTCATTTTTATCATGAAGCGATATCGAAATTTTTCAAATTTTAAAGTGAGCACAAATGCTTTTTGCCGTCTAAAAAATTATTCAAACGCGGGCCAGACTGAGTGATAGTACAAAAAGTTGATTCATAAAATTATTTCTGAAATGGTAATATCAACAAGGACGAACAAAAATTAACAAAAGTCCACTGCTATTTTAGTTCACAAACTCATTTCCCCACGCAAAACATGGAAAGGTTCTTGCGGAATGAGAAGGGCGAATTATCACATTATTGCCTCAAAAACGGGCAATATGTTAAAAAATTATTGAAATCCAGATTTCACAAGCGGTTTCCCTAAACACAAAATTAATGCATATAAGTTTGCAACACAATTTGTCAACAAATCGGTTGCGGTGACTAACTTGGCCGATTTCGATTATGGTTATACAATACGGCAAACGGGCATAGATTGCTTGTCCGATTCCTGTACATTTAATAAAAGCATTAGGCCAATATAAATGCCTTTACCGAAACCGAATTTCATATTGGTTTTAATCCCTACTTTGAAGGTAAAATTGGATAAAACAAAAGAGCGACGCAGGCAATTTTTTTTCAAATCGTGTGTGTAAAAGAGTTTATAATTGAGTATTCACAAAATGCTTAAACAATAATCAATGAAAAACTTTGTGGGATGTGTAGTGCAAATTTCAACATTTTGCCCTCAAGTATAACATAATTTCAAATCAAAATACAAAGTACATTCACGTCACTTAGATCATTTATGTACATCAATTTGTATTTTGCTGTTGGTTTGCTCTATGAACTTGGAAATACAACTGCATTTAAGCATTGTGGTTAAGTCGGTCTAAAATTGTCTTTTTTATTTGACATTTGACGAAAAGATCCAATAAATAACACTGTTCGACAAATATTGGGTCATCTCGGGCCGGAGAATGAGGTTGATACCATTCGACGGAGGCTTTCAAGCTGAGTAAAAGTCAATTTTCAAAATTATTCAAGCACGTCAAGTTTTTAAGATATCAATGGTCAAAGTTGGTAAAAATGCCTAAAAAGGCAACTTTCAAAAATATATTAAAAAGACATCTTTAACGAAATAATGCTTGTGAAAATTTAGATAAATAGGTTGAACTTTCCTCTATCGAGGGCCATAAACCAAATTCTTGATTGATGGGCAAGAAACCGTAAATAAATTAAAAAGAAAGATGTATATTTTATATTTTCTCAGCAAGCAAACTAAATTGATTTTGTGTCAGTAGGCTTTTTTAAAAAATCAGTTTGAATTGTTTTTAATTTTGAAATTGCCGTGAGAGTGCTTAAACTCACTATAGTCTTGTGTCAGAGAGAGAGAGCGGCTTGGGCATGATTTGAAAACATTTTGCGCGCAAAAAAACGCTGAGAAAATGTTTTTAAATGATTTTCTTTTGTTTCAAAAGTAAATTTATTTAACATTTTATATTAAATTTAGTTCTCTTTCTGACTTCCTCTTTCTTTTATGTTATCGACTTTGTATTTTTCTCTAGGGATCGAACTCTCACTGCTTAGCGCAAGAGTCGGCTTCGCTACCATCACGGCTACCGACCTCGCTGGAGACATTGCGGCAAAGCCAAAGCTCATCAAAGTGACTGAAAGCTTTTTGCTAAAGGCTTTGCCTTGAGTGTTTTACTTTAGTGGAAAAACCAAGAGCTCGAGTCAGCGTGTACCGAAGATTTTTTTGGTGTTTTTGCTTATTTTGCTTTTTTTTTTTTTTGTTTTTAAATATTAATAATTATTCTAGAATGTAAAACATTTCTCAATGCGCCATTTTCGCGTTTCTGTTGTGATTTTTGCCAGTTTTAGTGAGATAGCTTTTAAGTGGCGCTTATTCGTGAACGTAGGGTTTGTCTTGTGAACGATAATTCACGAACGAGATCGTTCAAATAGGAGCACACTTGTGCTGGGATTTGAATGGTCGTTTTGTTCTTAGTGCAAGGACTTGAATTTCAGGTAACAAAAAGTCATTTATCATGGTGCGGTAAAGCTCTCCATTGACGGTCATGTTCTGTCCAGCAGCCCATAAATTACACCAAACAGTGAATTTTTGTTGATGTAACAGTAGTTCGAAAGTCTCTTCCCAAAAGGACAATTTTGTTTGTTGACTTATCCATTTAGCCAGAAATGTACCTTGTCAATTAACAAAATTTTGCGCGAAAACAGCGGATCTTCATTGAGCTGTTGGAGGCCCATTGAATAAACCTCAAGCGCAAATTCAAGTCTGGCGATGATTTGCCAAACAATGCTTAACAAAAATAAGATGATAGAATGACCGAAAAAGGATATTAAAATACAAGCTAATAATGAATCGACCATTACTTGCAGGCATATCAAATTTATTTTAAATTTTTTTCGTGTGTGCATACAATTTTTCGCACAAGAGAAAGGGACCTACAGTTTAACCCCGAATCCGAACGCTCAAGTTTGCGAAGCTTTTGAAAAAACATTCAAATTTTACGAGCTGCAAAGGGAGATGAACTGCGGAATGATAAAGATCGGCAGATCGATACACAAGCTATGACCAAAAGAGAGTTCTCTGCCGCAGCGTAGCAGCAGCCTTAAAGGCGCCTCGTGAAGTGAGCATCTCAAAAAAAATCCGGAAAATATGACTTTTATTTTGCTTTAGAACCCTACCACACTATGTATATATTTAAGGAACAAGCAATTTACATCCATAACTTTAGTGAAATTTGGGTTTTCTCTAATTCCGTTTCAAAAATTGAAAATAAACTAGACCTGCCTGCATATACATATGTAAAAGGTCTCTGCATTCTACAAGAATGTCTTGCTTTTACCATTTGAAAGATATCGAACGCCTGGTGGGATGAGCATTCAATCATGACTACACAGATACGGCTGCTAATGCGGATCAAAAGTAAAAGTATTAATGGTTCCCTTTGTCTCGAGTATAAAAAAAGATTACTTGAAAAACAAAATTCGTATCTTTTTGGATAGAGTCCTCTCCTACCTCGCGGTCCAACCTACCCCAAGAATTTAATTGAAATTCTAACAGCGCATTAGCCTTAAGTACAACACAATCAAAGAGACCAGCAACTGGCTAAGCTGCTTGTCGCGAAATCTTTGCGGCTCACTGCACGACCACTTCCTTCACACCCATTTCCCCCCACCACACAACAGTCTCCACCTACTTGGTCAGCATCCCATTTATCGAGTTTGGGGCATCGATACGCCACGTTGCCTACTTGCGGGCGCTCTGACCGATACACGAACAAATTCTGATGCAATTTAATTTGATTAATGAGCCGCATGAAGCCAAGATAGCGCAAGTTCGACGCCTGGGTGGGCCACACGCTCTCACTTTAACTCGATTGACCCAATTTCCGCCAAAGGAAGTAAACGGCGAATAATGCGAAATTCGGCTTGCGTAGTTCTCGTTCAACGTAAGTATGTGTCATTTTTCCACTGTCTGTTTATTTTCTTAGGCGCACTTTTTAATTAAACAGCCCTCGATGGCACTTTGAAGTGCCTTCCAGACCTATTTTTAGAAGATCAAAAGCAAAGTCCAATTACTCAACGCCAGCTAGTGCCATGCACTTTTGAAAGTTGGCAATGAGCTAGAGAACCGCAGCAGGCGGCAGGAAGAAGTTCTGCCAGTTGCCTCATCAAATTAATTGCAAACGAACTGCACTTCAGAGTGGGTGTGGCAGGAAATCAAAGTGCAAGATCTATCGGAAAGGTGTTAGAGTACAGCCAAGTGGAAAGATGGAGAGAAAGAGAGAGCGAGGGATCTTCCTGGGCCCTAATTATGGGCCACACACCATGGTTTCTCCTTTAGGGTAGTAGTCACACGACTTTCAAAATCAATTTCATTGAACAATCAATAATTTCTTAATAAATTGCACATTCAAAATGCAACTTCCTGCAATTAAAGGCTGCTCAGGTCCGTCGTCTAGTGCAATAAAAAATAATTGAAAATTCAAGTCACGTAAACGTTTTCCAACCGCCGTTCGCCTCAGATCGCAGATCGCGACTCATTAATCCATGCGGCAAATGTTGCAAGTTGCCGTTAGCGATGGCAACGTGAAAGATGGAGAATTACTCGTGTGTATGTTTATGTGTCGGTGGTTTGCAAAAACAATAGCGCTGCAGGGGCATAGACAGTGGGCGAATAGTTCCCAAAATATTCTCAATATACTTTTTTTAAACTTCTAATTTAAAGATTGCGACAATCTGATTGTAAATGTAGATGTTAACTCATCGTTAAGTCACTGTTAATTCCCCCTCCCACCCTCGTACCCTTCCACTTCACACACCTACCTGCTGCTACGGCAAATGGCAAAAGCGGTTTACAAATACAAAATGCGCACCCAAAAGAATCTGTCAGAAAAACAAAATTTTTCTAGTTTTAGTCCCCCAGTCGAACGTCCGCTCTAAAAAAAGGATGACTTTTATCTATAGGAGCAGTCGGATTTGATAAACTTCCTTTGACTACATTTTTAAACATTTTTCAAACCGCTCGATGTTACTCTACTTATGTCCCCCTTTCCTCACGCTTTCATCTCTAGGCGTATGCCACTTCGTCAACATTTGAGTTGCCCCATAATAATAATAAAAGCACGCGGCTTTTGCTTATCAACCACCGACAATCGACGGAACGTGGAGACTCAAATGGTTGAGCGGGGATCTCAAAGACGGAGAGGTGAGGTCGCACTTCATATTTGGGTTAAAAAGGCGTGCATGCAATTTACTGCACCAGTCCAAGTCCCAAAGAGTCAGAGAGAGAGAAAAAGATCATCATCATGATTACAAACTGTAAGACGGTCGGTTTCAGCTGGTTGATGATGCCTTTGATTGGGGCAAGGTTAAGCGGGGAGAGAAGAACTGCGGCTGCAGTTAATTAATTGCATTCTCAGAGATTTATTTTTTGCAGGTGGGCGTGGTCTAAGTTTGTGAGCTAGCTATAAAGTTGATGCAGGTGTTTTTTTCTTTTTTTTTGGATAGAAAATGGGATTAACCGATCAGTGGGGAAGATAACAAAGTATACTATTTAGCATATTTTATATTATGCGAATTTTGATAGATGGATGTAAAAGCTCAAAGACAATGAACCCCTCTAGTTTCTAAGATATATGCTTATAAAATAAAGTTTAATGAAAAAGCATTTGCCAAGTTTCGAGACCTCTTGTTTACTATCAAACGATTCGGTAGGCATCGCCTTAATCTTTTTAAAGTTTTAGGAGGAAGGAGATCCAAAGTCGGTCGAACCCGACAGTCATATAAGTTGTACGTACCAAAGTTGAAGTATCCTTGCAGCTCACTTACAGAGGGAAACCATTCTTTAGAAAATACGTGGGCGTAAACACATACAAAGAACGAAACTTTCTTGAAAACTTAGAGTACAATCGATGATATATCGATATTTTTCTTTTGGTATTAAAAATAGATCATTTCTAAATTGATATTTTGTTGCAAAAACATAGATCTAAAGATCGTATCTTCCATATAGCTGATAAGTGTCAGAAAAACTTACAGCTTACTCTGATATTTATTTGTTTTTGTGAGAGAAAGCTCTATGTAGTAGATATGAAGTCGGGCCTGAATGTATTTTTATAAGTTCAACAAGCGATATGCATAACGAACTAGCAAGTTTTAGCCGGCTCGAGGTCATATTTTATTTGCATATAACTTTGAATATGAAAACAAAACAACAATACCACAAAGAAGGCTAGAAGGGCTGGTCATCTCTATTAGTTTTGCCGTCGGCTTTAACACCTCCTTAAATTAATGGGATTGACCAAAGACGATTAACTTACGTAGAAAACATATTTTGAAGTATTATACGAGAGCTAAAATTTTTTGTGTTTAAGTAGTTTGGAGCACGCTAATATCCAAAAGTATACACTCAGTAAAACTTACTATTTGTCGACGAAAGTATCACCTTTCATTCGATATCCGATATATCGTTTTAAAAAAACATTCTATAATTATATTTCTTCTAGAGTTGTTGGTTAACGACCTTTCTTATTGTAGAATGTGATGTTTGCCGGCTCGAGGTCAAGATGAAGAAGAAGAGGTCAAGAGGTAAGCTATACAGCCCCTCAAAGGGGTCAAGCCAAGCTTCTCAGAGAGGTCAAGAGAGCAACTACAGAAAGCGCTTTACTCTCGAAATGTTACATATCATAGATACAACAACAGACAAGAGAATTTACTATAAAGCAGACACCGAAAACTGCGCGCACATATACAGACATCTACAAACAAACATTAGCTTAGTATTGAACTCCACGTTAGGCGGTACAGACGTGTTAAATAATGCATGTTAAAAATGTTCAAAAAATTTGTTTTAAATGAATTGTTATAATTGGTGAATTGTTCTTTGTAGTGTCCCTGAAGACGGATGCCGATGTGCCTCCGAAATATATTGGAAACAAACACAAACTGAGTTTTTCTTCTTGACCTCGAGCCGGCAAGCATCACATTCTAAATTTAACTTTTTTAGCAAAAAGATCGATATTTCGATATATCTGTAACATTTCCGGCATCCGTATTACAATTGTACTAAAAATGTGGCTTAACAGTACTGATACAAAGTAATCTGATGATGCAGTGCAATAAGATGGCATTCCATTCGTGTTCTTCCAGGGCAAAAGGTTCTGGGTTCTATTCCCAGACATTTTTCGTATTCTTCATATGGATCAAGATCTGCACGCTCATAAAAATGTTTGTGAATTGAGAACATTGTTTAACACTGTTTGTGACAAAGTGCAATGCTCTCGACTTTACTAACTCTTTCTCTTATCCATGCTTATAGGTCGGTAACTCTGTGATACCGAATTTTAGTTCCCTTATCATTAGACTATTGATTATCTCGTTAGGATAAAAATATTTCGTTTATGAACAAAAGTCGCTGTTGTACCATCTAGGGCTCTTCATAAAAATCTCTTACACCACCCACTTTTCACAATAGAAGAAAAGTGCAGCGTCTGAGAACGATGTTTTCAACAAAACCAACCTTATCCTTTTTCGATCCGTAAGTTCCCCAAAGGAATCGAGTGAAAATTCTTGGTCCGAAACTCAAAATTTTTATAAACTTTTCAAGCTAAACTTTTAAGACATTTCGATATAAAAAGCTGAGATGTAATCTTTAAGCAAGGGTGCCCAGAATGAGCTTACGACAGCGTGGACCACCAATACAAATGAAGAAAATATACCTCAAGGGAAAACAACCACAAGAAATAGAAGGAGAAACCAGATTTTTATATGTGTTTGTGCTACTGCTGCCTGATGCACAAGCAGCCAACAACAAAACCTTGAGACAGAGAGACAACACATTTAAAGTTGTTGTTGCTCTTCGAAGTTAGATGCTTTGCGTGGCGTGTTAAACGCACCGGCAACAACAAAACCTTCGCTCGGAAAGAAAGAGAGAAGATAACTCATATGAATTTGTTGTTGTTCTATGTAGCCAGCTATTCTTTTGCGTTCAATAGAATGCGCGGCTTGCGGAATGGACTTGGGCACCAATGTCTTAAAGGGTTCTGGATATCTTCAGGCGTCATTTTTTGAAGGTTATCAAAAACTTAAATTACAACAAAACGATTATTGATACTAACAAGGGGTTTTTTGTTCGATAGGAAATCGGTTAAAGTAAGATTATACAGTTTTTATGTTGTTTCTACAATGGTTGTTGTATTCTGGTTCAAAGTTAGCCAACAATTTAAGACAAAGGCCCATGGTTAAAAAGTCTTTCGAGAACGGATTACACAGCCCAACAGTTTTTGTTGGTGCAGGTCTATTTTTATCTGATTATGTTAATATAGATTGCACTGAACTAAACTGTATCATTGGTTTTGTCCTATCAGCTCTTGTTTCCAAGATATGGCGGAAAAACGAAAAAGGTGAATTTTTGGCACTCTTGGATTTATGGATAAATATGTGAGTGTATGAGCTATTTGCCATAAGGTACATATCAATGCATTTTGTTTAAATCAAAGTTAAGTTCGGCGGAAAGTGTCTAAATTGGCCTCTAAAGACAGACATTTTTCAATTTATAGCATTTTTATCAAAATAAATCATCCCGTTCAGGCTAGCGCGGTTCTTGGATTAATATATTCGCCATCTGAGCATATAGCCCAACATATGATCTAATTTTGTGATTTTTATGGCTTTTAAAAAAGTATATTTGGCTAAGTTATAGCCTGTTAAAGACGACAATACATATTTAAATTTATAGGAGGAAAACTAGATTGTCAGTAAAAACATTTATAGGAACTGTGAAAAGGCTACTTGTTTCAAAATAGAATTTTTCATTTCATATCATTAGATAAGAATAGACCTGCACCAAAAACACTGTTGGGCTGTGTAATCTTTGTAGCATAATCCTCTTATTTTGACATAACAAAAATTTAGTTGTTTTGATTAAACAATATTAAGATTTGGCATAGTTAGATGGCACATGAACAAATACAAATTCTCCGACCACACGCATGTTGCTCCGCACTGTTCTTCTGTTCGTCATCAATTAGATTTTAGAGTTAATGGATTTTAAATGGATTTCATGCAAACTTGTGCCGCATTTGGATGGATCCAAGAGATCATTTGATACTAAATTAACTCAACTTTAATCAGCTTTCTAAAATGTTTACATTGTGCTTAGTCTAATTGTCTTAATTGGGGTAACAAGGTTTTCCCCACATACTCTCAATTATGCATACAGTGCCTTATAAACATTCAATTGGGAAGCTGGTCAATGCTGTGCTCAATGGTCTCTACAGTATATGTAGTTTTCGCTTTGCCCAACAATCTTCACACACGCCAACTTTTAAATCATTTCGACGCCACGCAACGCACGCCACATGAGGCCCCTGCCGCCCGCCCTAACCTCTCCCGCCAATACCAAGCCCCACCCATTCATTGCATAGGCATCTCAAGATCGCATGCCATGTGGAGTGTGAACAGCGGGTGCTCCGTTTTCTTTCTGCCTGCGATGTCAAAACATGCCAATGGGGGAGTGGTGGGGCTGCCCCCCATTGCTGACAATGCTCTGGGCCTCATAAATTGCCGCTATCTGTGGCATTGTATCTGTGTATCTTATAGCTTTTGTATCTACGCTTGGTTACTGCAAAAATATGCTGCTAATTGAATTGAATTGAACTTTTGCCTCACAGTTCGATGAGTGTGTGATTTATGTTATGTGGAGGAGGCGACACCTTCCACACAATGCCAGGGCAAGTGCAGCAGCTCCACGCCTCGTTCTCAACCAATTAAACCAGTTTCCTGTTCACTTCGCAGAAATTCAGTTTATTTTTTTGTGTTCGCCTTCAATTTGATTGCAGCAGCCTGATGAAATAACAAGACTCGAGTTCCCAGCTGCGCGCACATCAGTGACGCCCTCATAATCAAAGAAGAGACAGAGGCAGTCTCCTCCAGGCATTTGCGCAGACGCAGCAGCCATCATCAACATCAGCAGACCAGCACTTAAAAACGTACGAAAAGCGAAAATAATTTAGCGCAAAACGTGCGAATGTTTATTTTTGTGAAGCGCAAACCGCAAAAAAAGAAAAGACAAATACAAAAGCACAGAGGAAGGGCAATACCCAAAGGGGTTCAAGTGGAAGTGTGCTGCAAGTGTGAGAAGCTGTGCCTTAAAATACCACATATAATTGGGGTAAAGTTGAAGTTTCTGGTTAAATTCATTGAAAATGGTAGCTAAAACATGGATACTTGGCGGAGAATTTAAAACACCATAGAATTTTCCTATTCTTGTACAAAAACATTGCAACAGTCCATCTGCCTTCGCCTAAGTTTATAGTACAACTCATGCTGGCTGCTCCAACTTACTCCCGAGTTGACACTTGCAGTTTTGCAAAATGGTGGAAAGTGGTTGCGACTTTTTATTTTCCACCAGAAGACAAAATGTCAAGCGACAGCGACGGGCAATGACGACGACAAACGAAAATTGCAACTGAAACGAGTTTCTTTGTTTTTGCTCTTTGCCCGCTGCCACGTACCGCCCCCTGTTGGTGGTACTTGCGACGAAATTGAAAATGCATTTTTAATGATTTGTTGCTCAGCGCCGTTTGTGAGAAATATATCACAGGACCAGTGTGCATCCATTGATGGCGGAGTACAGCGTGTGGGATTTGGAAGGTGAATGACCCAAGCAGAAGTCTATGGGTACATCTGACTCATCCTCATCATCACTTTGCACGCGAGAGCTGTCTTTGGATTCTGAGAAATATTTTCACAGCAAAAGTAAAAAAAAAAACAATAAAAGGTTTTCTGCAATTTATGGCAAGACCTAAAGTGGAGCACTTAAAGCAAAGACAAAGGCTGTGAAACAATGAAGATCGCTTGCTATCAGCTGGAGACAGTCACGAATCGGGCAAAGGATGCTGAAGCAATTGAATTGGCAGTGAGTCCAAAGATGAAGGCATAAATATAATGATATCTTTATAGCGTGTCGAATGTATGAAATGTTAAGATAATTTCCTGGCTTGAGATGGTATTTGCGATGCTTTGTAAGGGATGATGTTTTCGTTTCTTTAAGACTTGTTTTATGAGTAACAATTTAAAGATGTAATTGAGAGTTAAAAGAACTAAAAGAACCAACTTTTAAATGAATTAAGTGGAATCGATCATTCTCGCAACACCTACTTCTAAAATAAATTTTTAATGGATAAAGAACTTGTGCAATTAATGGTTTTCAGCCATTAATGATTTATAAGATTTTTTTTCAAATTTAATACCAGCTAACCGAAAAATAAAAAAAAAGAGACAGTTCTCTTTTGTTTTTTTTTTTTTAAAAAAAAAACCACAGCCCTTTCTTTTTTCTGGTTTATGATAAAAAAAAAAAAATTCTTTCGAATGTGAAAACAAAAAACAAAACCAAAGGAAAATTGCGTTCAATTTACTTTTCAGGCGTAAGTAATGGTACTAGAACACGCCTGATAAGAATATTTCAGTTTATCCGGGTTTATTACAGTAAAAACTCTCAGCACGCAAAAGCTCGATGGTGTAAATGCTTAAACTGTTCCACGACCATTCGCAATGAACAATAAATTATTGTTATTTTCGAAATAAATCTTCCAATATGAATTTTTAAATTAAATTCCACAAATATAAATTTATCCATACACTAGACAGTAAAAAATTTCTATCTTAACAAACATTTTCTGAATTTTAGAAAAGTTGCCTAAATGATTTGTTTAAGGGTATGTAAAACTCAGGTGTCATTTTACAAAAATTAAATAATACAAATACTATAAGGATATCCCCTAACAAGCGTAACCTGCATTCGATAGGTAATCGGTTAAGTTGAATTTGGTAAATGTTGTTCTTGTTGTTGTTCTTCTTGCAGTTGTTGTTGTATTCCTGTTTAATGGTAACCAAAAAACCCTTAAAAATACTTTTAAATTAAAAAAAAATTTGCAAACATATCTGTATCTGTGCTATGTGAAAAACACATATCAAGCCCCCAAACCCATTGCGGCATCCGCCCCCGAAAATGTGTTTAGAAAACATTAGTGGTTCCATCCTAAGGCCGAAATAGAAAAAATTATCTAAATGAAAAATATTGAACAAAGCTCTATAAACAAAATAAATTTAAAATTTCATACCGAGGCCCAGGTTCTCTCCAAATTTTTTTTCCACAAATTTAAGACGTGCTTTTTTGTGGTGCTGCTTTAAGAACGGAGCCTTCCGTCCGTCAAACAGTCATCCGTGACACAGGCTTACTGCAACATGCGGCAAGTGTGGAGCACGAAGCAAACGAATTGCAAGCTTTAAGTATTATGCGAGGTTTTTCTTGGTCAGACAACTTGGGTTCTATTCCAGAGCTATGCTTCACACCATATTCATCCGGATTGTTAAAAAATTTGGTAATAACATTACGTGATCGACCGATTTTCCGCGATATTTCGCTTACATTAAAGCCAGCATCCTAGCAGGCTCCCATCGGATAACATAGTTCAAGCGGCATTTTATTACAAATTCATTAAATTGTTAACAGAAATATTATGAAATGTTAAATACTAATTGAAATGTGTCGTATACGGGGGTGCCACAGAATTCTCTAGAGATTTTACCGACGGTTGGTTTGTAAATCTCAAGAACTTCAAGAGATTTCATTTTCTTATTAGAAAATCTAGTTAGAGCACCAGTTGTTCCATTTGAAGTTCCATCTCTAAAAACAGGGCTAAGTCTCTAGCCAAAAAATTTCTCTTCTTTTAATAATGGGTTAAATTGATGTTTAAATGAAATTTTTTAAGTGTGTCATATGTTTTATGATGCATTTTGAAATCATAATTTAAATTTAAGTCATATTCTCCATTAATAAAATGCAAAGTTTAAAAATTTGCTGGCGCCAAACATGAGGTATAACTTGCCAGCCCTTAATCCGCTGGCTGCCAACATCGCGAAAGTGATGGTTGGTTTAGATTAACATAAAAGACTTTGGTTGTTTTTCCTAATAATTATAGAAACGCAAATTTCTATGTTTAAACTAATTAAATAATTTATTCGTTTGATGCAATCTATCCTAAAAATAATGTTGCTTACATTTCCAAAATTTATTTTGCCTGCTAAAATTGTTTTGTGGTGAATTTTTCTTATCTCCTTACAAAACACGGGAGGTTTAAAACCAACCAAAAAAAATTTCTGTGGCACCTAAGAATTGGAATTTGGTTGGAAGAGGTTTCTGGGGCACCCCCGATAGTTTTGATACAATGGCAGACATGACAAAAATCTGACTTTTGTGCTTTTTTACCGCTACTTGAAAACGCGAGATGCAATCAGGATAAGAACATCAGATTTCAAGCAAAGTTCATTAAGCTTTCATTTTGCATACTTGATTTCGTTGTATTATGCTTTCCCATTCTCCCAGGAGGGTCGGAGTGTTGTAAAATTTTGGGCAGGAGTGTACCAGGAGCCGAAGTCAGTCCTTTTTTTATGCAAATTCGAGCCGAACTCTTAATTGTGTGAATCGGTGATGATGTAAAGCAGGGTTCCCCAAGAAGAGAGCGCAAAAATGGGACTGTGTCTCTCTCTAACACACAGTGAAGCATGACTTCGGCAAGCATTCGGTGTGAATTGGTGAGTATGTTCGTGCCCCAGGGGCTTTGGCTGGGGAACTCTGATTTAAAGAATCGAACGTTATATTGAGACGTGCACCAAAAGATTAACAAAAAAGAAAAGTGTAGTCACTTACACAATATAGTAAAATTTACGATTGGCATTTTAAAGACAGTGACTTTTATGCAACAGAAGGAGATACAAATAATCGCAGGCTTCTTTTAAAAAGTGCCAAACTATTTTTAATTTATGCATTTACTACATGTTTCTAAATCTGAGGGTGCTTTGATTTTTGTTTTATTCTCTCTCTCTCTCGATTTCAGCAATATCTGTCAGTACTAGATAAACGCTTAGTGCCACACTTAGGGCCGTTATCTCATGTTCCTGTTTTTGCTTAAATCGAAATGCACCTAGATTTCGCAACTAGGTGGATTTTGTGCAATCGGTTGTCTCATGTAGATGGATTATGAATTTGGCCGTGACCACACCGGGAAGGCTGGAAAGGCACTAAAAATGAGTTGGCAGCGCCTTGTCAATCGGCGAATTTTTATTTTATTTATTGCGCGCCAATTTGACAGAGGAGGAGAAGGTTTTTTTTTTTTTGAACGACTTGTAACTATGATGAGAGATTAAGCAATAGGTCTACAGCTATGTTCACCCAGGCAAATAATTTGGACAAATTTTGATGGAAATTTGGCCCTAAAAGGCAAATTGTGGAACTTTCCGGCCATATTTGATTAAATTATTTGCGTATAAAACTATAGTCTTAGTTTTAAATCAAATAAAATCTTTAATCATGGCTGTTTTAATCAAAATTTGGCTAAATTATCTGCTTGTGTGAACTTAGCTTTAGCAATGAACTAGGGGAATTAAAATGCGGATCTGTCTCTTTGGCTATGTCTGTAGGTGTCTTGCGTACAAAAGCCATCCAATTTTTTTTTGGGTATACTTATTATCAATTCAGACTTAACTGTTTTTAGCAGCAGTTGTTTTTGATTTTAAATATTTTTTTCAGTGTGACATATGCGTGCACATAAAAATACATAATTTGGTTAAGCATGTACTTGGTTTTGAAATACATGAGGATGAAGTATTTTTTCAGAACAAAATTTTAGTATTGTAGTATTCCGCATATAAAAATTTCCCCCAAGGGGGGGGGGGGGGGTTTAACCCCCAAAACCCCCCCCTGCGTACGCCATTGCTCCCAGGTTCCCATTTGAAAAGCAGACTGTCGGGCGTGACAATTCCCCCATGGTGAGGTGCGACGTTCATCTAAAATCTCTGCTGATCTTTGAGTCAAGGTGTCCGCTTAAGACGCCACTCCAAGTCCAGACTCAACATTAGACGCTATCCGCAAAGCGCAACTACCACGATCTCCCTCAAGCCCCAGACTTGGTTCAAGGTGTAACGACTGTCCCTCGTCATCATGCCCCTTTCGGGAAGTACTTTCACACAATAGTTCGAGACAAAACTTTTCAAACTTTCAAATGAGCGCCAACAGTTCTATTTTTTTCGTATGAAAAAAATACTATTTATTTGTTTTAATACCCTTGGAGAGGGTATATTGAAATTGTTGGCATGTTTGTAACGCACAGAAGAAAGGATCTCCTACCACATAAAGTATATATTTTCTTGATCAGCGTGACGAGCTGAGCCATGTCCGTCTGTCCGTCAGTTTTAAAGCAATCTTAACCAGCCTTTGCACGGAGTCTTTTGGTATATATACGCTGCACATTTGTCGGAACCAGCCGGATCGGATGACTATTGCATATAGCTGCCATAGGAACGATCGTTTGAAAAAGTAGTTCAAGTGAGAAAAACTTTTTTGTTCGCTCCCAACCCCCGTATTGAAAAGTTTTCTATGATTTCACATAATTTCACCGAGATTTATCAAAATCGGACAACTATAAAATACAGCTACCACACTGAAAAAAAAATCATTCCATTTCGGGATTTCCGGGATCAATTCATGCCGAAAGGGTACTAAAAATGGGTTGATCCCGGAAAGGCAGAAATCAATCCGTTCGGGATTAATTTTTAGAGACTTAAAAATAAATTGTTTTTATGGAGAGGAGGAGGAGGGGGAATGGAGAAACACCGACCTTCCCCCGACCACACACACACACCAGCCACTTGAATATAAACTGTAATTAATTTTATGATAACATTAAAAAAACTTTTTTCTTACTTACCTTACTGGGACTTGAGCCTTGGACCTCCGAAGACTAAACAACACACGGACGACGTCACGTTAGACAACTCGACTATCAGACCTAAGCAAGACGTGGCGACGAAAACGTATTTAAGAATGTACTCATGGAATTCTGTTGGCATTTTTCCGCTCTGAGAGCAACAACAGACGTGGTAGAATGGACTACACATTCGCTTACAAGCGTGGAGGCCGAGGATTAAGTCCCAGTAGGAGCGAAGTGTTAAATATTTTTTAATGATTTTTTTTGTTTATTTTGTTTTTTTATTTTTATTTAAGGTGTTTATAACATTGTCTATATTTTATACAATTTTTAAATCGATTGTTTTCGTCAATAACGTCAAAATAAACAATGAGTACGCTCGGGATCAAATCATTCCTATTTATGCTTAAAATCTTCCCGGCATTTTTTTTTCTGTGCATACAAAAGATAGGTCTGAAAAAAGTCTTAGTGAGAAAAACTTTTTGTTTTTGAAATTCTATAAGAGTTTTTATAGACCAAAAAAAAGATACAAAATACGTTTGAATAAAAATTAATAAATTTAATCTAGCACTTCGACAACGATAAAATAGCTGCGCTCAGTTTCAATAGACAACTAACTTAATAAAATCCAACAATTTCTCTAAAGCCTACCTTAAGCTAGGGTGGCGAAACGGGGCGAATTCGCTCAGAGCGACGAAAAGAGAGTTTTATTGCGCTTCCGCTCCGCCCTAAACTAACTTACACTAGACTTCAAAAAATAACTTCAATAAATTTTCAAATAATTAAAACTACTTAAATTTAACACACCATCTGCGTCAACAGTTTTCAATGCTATCGCTCCCAACCCCCGAATTTATGAGTTTTCTATGATTTCACATAATTTCACCCAGATTTATCAAAATCGGACAACTATATAGTATAGCTGCCAGAGATAGATCTGAAAAAAAGTCTTAGTAAGAAACACTTTTTTGTTTTTAATGCTATCGCTCCCACTTTGTACAGATCAATATTATATACTACCACACAATTTTGTCAAGTTTGATTCAAATCGGATGACTATAGCATACAGCTGCCATATGAACGATCGGTCCAAAATGTAGTTCTAGTGAGAAAAACTTTTTTGATGAATATATCGTATAGCCATATATCAAACTAGCAGCATATTTCATGCTTCAAGGGTATATAAAGTTCGGTACAGCCAAAGTTAGCTTCCCTCTATTTTTATTTCATAAAACTTAGTGTTACTGTCGTTCAGGACTACGGACTACTGCTGGAGGCTCCATGTCAACAACGACTTGTCACGACGTGATCGACGTGATGAGCAAAGGCAGATTTTGTGAGTGAGCATCCGTAATCCGTGCGTGTATCGTGCGCGAACTAAAGCAACATAAATCAGCAGATCTCACGAATTTTAAAACAGAATTTAAGAAAAGTTTGAAAGAATTTTTGTAAATCAAGCAAGAAAACCACCAAGCTCTGCAACAAATGAGCCCTTCTGAAAGATAAATTTAACTTTTTAAATGTTAAATGTCAATGTTTGAATAAAAAGCACATTACTAAATTTAAACATAACTGCGTTGTAATTTACTAAATCAATTTTTAGAAGGTGCATTTGTGACACGAATCGCTCAAAATTATGTGCGTGAATCGTCAGAGGACAGATTTTTATTTCGTGAATTATTCGTGCCATGAATAAAATTTCGCTCACTCGCCCACCTCAAGTTCACCTTGAGTAATTAATTAATTGTCTCCGTACACATCATAAAACATTTGAAGTCAAACCTTATTATTATGTTACGAGTGTTTAAACAAGGTTTTTTTATATGAAGTTTTTCGTTTGCGGACTTCGTCCCGTGCTTAAATAGATAAACTTTTGGGCGAAAATCAAACACGGAAATTTTTAAATTTACGAATATAAAATGTTGGATTTTGCAACACTATTTTTTGTGTGTAATCTTACTTAAGAAACGTGTGTACAGATTTTCAGTCCGGGTGAAAATAGATAACAATTTTCTAACTATAGGGTTAAAGTAAAAAAAAAAATTATGAGCGTGTTCACCAGCACAAATCGAACGAGAGCGTAAGTAAAAGTCGGCTCTAAGCGACTTCGTTGTTTAATAGCGTTCCTTTGTTCCTGAAAACATCCGAAAAGTATGCAACATTTTTTTTAACTCGGCTGTTTATTATATCTGAGATTATAGATATTGGAAATAAGAACGTAAGTTTTAAATTTGAACTCGATATCTTAAAAATTGTGGGAGTTACTCCAAAATTTTTTTATTGTGGAGGCGGGTTTGAACTAGTCTCTCAGTTTTGAAGCTATTGAGCTCAAATATTGCACAGAGTCTGCTTTTGATCGGACGACTACTTCTTGTAGCTGCCATAGAAACGATCAGTCGGCAAATGGGTTTTTAGTTTATTAGAGATAAGTAATTCGACACAGACGAAGCTATAGCTTTGTTTTCTTGTTAAGCATTTTTATATACAACATGAACTTGGTACATATGTTTTAATCCGCGATTCTCCCACTCTTTGCTCCCAAATCTCAGGGGATCTGCACCGCTGATTAAAATACTGCGACGCTGACTGCCAATGCCTTCACGTATTGCCAAATTCTGTTGATTGATTTAGTTTCATATGAATTTGGTTTCTGCGCGGACGTCACAATGTCGGTCAAAGAATTTTATATTTTCTATTTAATTTTGACAATCAGAACAATTTGCGGAGCTAATTTTTTAATAAATATGAG
Organism: Lordiphosa stackelbergi; assembly: GCA_018904235.1. Taxonomy (NCBI): domain Eukaryota; kingdom Metazoa; phylum Arthropoda; class Insecta; order Diptera; family Drosophilidae; genus Lordiphosa; species Lordiphosa stackelbergi. Next base: position 20,445 of record JAEIFU010001840.1, on the reverse strand, counting down.
GGACGATTACTGCGAACTGTATTGTGGAAATAAGTGTGGAAATGACAATGGTAGTGAAAGTGTCAAAACGTGCAGTACAGCGAATAACACCATAATCACGAACAATTACGAGCTTCAATTTGGTGGGAAAGACTTAAAGCTGATTTGGTACACATATAATCCGGACTTACACTCTCTTATAAGACTAAGCTCGGACAATGTGACACTTCGGAAACTAAGTGTAATTAATAAGCATGACGACTGGGGTCTTACTCTAGTTCCAGTTATTCCATATCTTCAAGCATTTGGGATAAATAGTTTAAAGTGGTATTCCGTTCGTGTCTTAGGATTATCAATTCACGAGCATGACTTTGACACTACACAAAAAGCGAAATCCGCAAGAATTTATGTGCGAGAGAACGAAAACAATGTTTTTATACGAAAATACTTGCGTCGAAGTACACCCAATTTGAAGAACATTATTATTGAGTGTGATAATAAGGCCGATAGGCCATATGAAATTTCTAGTTTTTTGTCTAATGAAATTGAAACGAACTTAACTAAATTAGAAATTCGCAAATGTAAAATGGGAAATGGCAACAATCTAATCGAAAAAGGCGACAGTTCTCAGGTCCCTGGAGAAGATCTCCAGTTTGACGAGATACCACCGTCTTCAAGTAATAAGACCTTTCCAATTTTACGGTAATGTCAATTAAAAACAATTTTTTATTTTTGCAATTGATATAAAAAATGATTTATTTCAGTTCTGGCCCACTACGTAACAGTTTCCAGGAAATCACTCTTGAAATTGATGGCGAAATAGATCTTAACTATTTCAAAGAATTTTTAAAGCTAAAATTCATTGGAATTATTGTACAAAACCCAAACACTATGATCATCCCGTGCAACACCTTACAAGCCTTTGTGTGCGTTTGGCATCGAGAAAATGTTACTCTTTTGAGTTCTCCGACACATTGTAATTTTACACTGGGCATAAATAACAGACGTTGCCCCCAGAGCTGCAATTGCAGTTTAGATTACGACACCAAGTCGCTTTTCATAAACTGCACTGAGCAAGGACTAACGAAGGTACCTGAGTTACCCATACCAATAACAGGCCATCCCATGCTTCTGTTTGAAGGAAATAAACTCAGCAAACTACCAAACATATCGTATCCAGGCTTTGCCAAACTTGCGGAACTTCATTTATCCAACAATATTTTGACGAATTTAACCGCTGATCAGCTTCCACCGGAACTAACCTTGCTGGACATTCGAAATAATTTCATTCAAACGTTCGATGAGGAAGTGGCCACCTATCTCCTAGATCGAATACGCAAAACTAAACTTTTACAAGCTGGAATTCTCTGGATAAGCGAGTGTGGGAATAAACAATTAACAACTTATTTGGACGAATTAAGAAAGACGAATAACGAGCCTGTTTATCACCATCACCTCAGCGGACCCTGCCCGGACCACTGCACTTGCTGTTTCAATGGCACCTCGAATCAGTTTTTAGTCGACTGCAGAAGTAGAGGTCTTATCAATTTTCCAATACTTCCATTTAGTATAAAGGGATGCGCAACTCTTCTACTGGATGACAATCAGCTAGAAGTTTTGCCCCAACATTCTCTCAGGAACTCCACGCTGCAGGAACTACACATGAAAAACAACATTCTAACCAGTCTTACGATTACTCAACTGCCACCCAATATCGCTTATTTAGATATCCGCAACAATTCTCTAAGCGAACTTGATGATGAAGTGACGCAGTTCCTCTCAGTACGTAGCCATAATTTAACAGGAAATCGTTGGGAATGCAGCTGTAAGTTTACCAAATTCCTCACCTTTCTCAAAAATAATCACTCCGAAGAGTATAAGGCTGCTTTAAGGCGTTGCAGTGGTCAGGATTATTGTCCACCCTCATGTGTCTGTTGCTTGGATTATGACACTGCACAATTCAAGATCAATTGCTCTAATCAAGGACTGACTGAGTTTCCTGAGTTACCCATAACAAATTATTCCGTTTTGCTCTTCGAAAATAATCTACTGACAAATCTATCAAATAACTCACCCCAAGGCTTTGATCAACTCAAGGAACTTCACTTGGCCAACAATCAGATTTGGCAAATTGAAAAGGTTCCTTCTAATCTTACCCTCCTGGACCTGCGAATGAACAATTTACATCGACTCAGTAGGCAAATGGTTGACCTACTCACCAATCAATCCCAACTAACTCTTTTCATCTCCGGCAATCCCTGGATATGCAGCTGCGAAGAGATACATTTTCTTCAATTTACCAAGCAATTTAAAGGCCACATCAGCGATTTCCGTGAAGCTAAATGCCATGATTCTACCCTGCTGGTCAATATGGCGGAGGAGGATCTATGCCCGGGGATTCCTGTCTATGTGTTCATGTTAATAGCAATCATTGGCCTTACTGTCGCCTGGAAATGCGTGCAATACTTTCGAGAGTCCATCAAAATGTGGTTTTATGATAAGAATCTATGCCTGGGACTGACAGCCGGAAGAGAAATGAATAAAGAAAAGATATTCGATGCTTTTCTGGCCTACACCCACAAGGATGCCGAGTTCGTGGATGAATACATTGAGGTGCTGGAGAATGGATTGCAAAAGTTTCGATTGTGTTACTATGAACGAGATTGGCTGCTGGGTCTATCGATTCCCGCCTGCATTTGTCAGTCGGTGGAGGACTCGCAACGCATTATTATATTGATGACGAAGAACTTCCTGAAGTCGCCGTGGGGCCGCTTGGAGTTTCGCGTGGCGTTGCAGGCCACATCAGAAGACAAATGCAAACGCTTGATTATTGTGGTCTATCCCGACGTAGAGAACTTTGACGAATTGGATAGCGAGCTAAGGCTGTATATGACTTATAATAAATATCTAAGTCGCAATGATCCGAATTTCTGGAGTAAGTTAATTTATGCCATGCCACATAAATGATGTTAATTTAATGTTCACTTAATCAGTCTTTTGTCAGCAAATCTGTTTGATTTTATATTTTAGTGAAGTATAACTTAACGGGTGTAAAATGACACGTAATGTCTATTGTACAGAAGGGTAGCAGGCAGATGTGAACTAATAGAGACCATTAAAAAAGCTTCAGGAAATCTGAAAATTCTGATAATCAAATCAAATAAATGCACTCTTAAAATTTAAACTAGAACTACAATTAGTTTTTAACCTCGCATTTTATTCTCTGTACCTATTATTTCTAAAGCTAGTTACTGGCAGTGTTCACCAGCACAAATCAATGACGACAAAATCGATGGGTCTAGTTTGATTGTTGAGGTGAAGGACTGTGAAGAGCAATATTGATTAAAATCAAAACGACAGCTTTCGCGCATACCATTTTTACCTTAAAATTTCATCAAATGATGATGTTTCATGTATGCTGGTGAACAAGGCCATTGATTCATTTTTCAGACTTTACATAATGATTAGACCTCGGATTTTGCATATTTGCATATTTTTTAAGGATTAAGATAGGTAAATTCTGATAATACCAAAGTTCGTTTTATTAAAAATAGAGTAGAAAACAATAGGCATATTTTTAATTTTCTTGCATATTTGCATATAATGCATATGCACAATATATGCCAAAATATGCAAAATATGCATAATATATGCAAAATATGCTAAATATATGCAAAATATGCAAAACATATGCAAAGTATGCTAAAATATTCTGTGTTAAACATACCGTTTCAAGCGGTGGTATATATATTGAAATTTTATTAATAATTGCCAGATATTAAAGAAGAGCAAATTATACTTAACAGATTTTATAGGTTTAATAATTATTTAATATAATTGGAATTACAGTAAACAATCATAATTTTCTCTAAATTATTAATTGAGAGGCTTTGACGTTTCTCTCCAAAAACCATCTTGTAAGCGGAGAAGCTTCGCTCAACGTCACAGGAAGTAATTGGCGCAAATTTATATTTAATGATATTTTCATTTGTGACGGGTTCAAGTCCAGATAAATCTTCAGCATTCAGATTTAAAATATTATTAATTTTGGAAATGATTTGAAAATCTGGATTTCTTTTCAAAATGGCTTCAAATTTCTCTTTTAAATCCTTTCCGAAATCCCCAGTAATGTTATAGACAATATTTTCAGCTTCCATAAATAAATTAATTGACTTTGCCAATGGTAGACCCTTCGCTTCCAAGGAAGTTATGATTTCGGCCACTCTCTCGAAATTCGATTTTATATATATAAAATCCCGATGTAGTTTGAGATTTTGTATCAGCTCTTTTGCCAGCTTTATTGATTCTGCATATTCTGGGTTCAGTGTTTCAAGAACCTAAAATGCAAATTTAGAAGTAAAAAACAGTAAAAAACTATCTTACCTCAGTTATTCCCTCCATTTTATCTGCATAAAATGATGCCGTTTTCAACCATGTACCCCATCTGGTTATAATCGGTTCTGGTGGTAACTCCTTATTGAGTATTTGCTTGTAGCGTTGTACTCTGAGCGGAGCTTTTACGAACATTTTTTTACACAAGATATGAAAGAGTTAGCGACTGGAAACGATGTTCTTACTTTTTCAGCAATTAAATTTAAACCGTGTGCTAAACAAGTTATGTGTATTAGATTCGGATAAAAAACTTTTAAATTTTTGCCAGCTTTAATCATATAAGCCGCAGCATCCGTTAAGAGCAACAATATTTTAGATTCATTCCCGTGTGGAATTGTCGAAAAAGGGCCGGACGTGTTGCTAGAAGTTTGCGCATATTCGTTGTTGTTGTTATTAGATGCGTTTGACCTTCTGTGAAGTGAAGTAGCAATATGCTGCTGCAATTGAAATTTTTTTCGCAAGGAATCTACAATATTCAAACCATTAGAACGTACTATTAATTTAACAATCAGGCTTACTGCAAACCAATATTTCGATGAAAAAATTCAGAAATTAGTAAACAAATTTAAAAATTGGTTTGCTTAAGCCTGAATATTGAAATTTTGCCTTTTTGTCACAAGTTGTACAAATTATATTGTTGCCATCAATTCTAAAGCACTTTTCGGGAAAGCTGTTAAACCATTTACCTATCAAATTTTTCTTATATTGGTTGATTTTCGGCATTTCTATTGTTGGAAAAATAACTTGTTTGTTTTAAGATTTATTTTTCGATTCTCGCTGATCACCTTTTAGATAGAGAATGAAAATAATTATGTAATTTTCTATTAGTTAATTTCACTTTTTTTTGCAAAGCCAGCTAGATTAAATAATTCTGAAATTTTTAAGTTAAAAACCAAGAATAATATTCCTCTGTATGGCTCGCATTTTAATATTGAACGAGGTGAGTTCAGTTTTCAAGGAAATTCCTTTGCATATATTTAGCATATTTTGCAAATATTATGCATATTTTGCATATATTATGCATATATTGCATATTTTTTGCATATTTTTGGCATATTTGTTTGCATATCTTTTGCATATATTTTGCATATTTTCGATATGCATTCAAATTTGTTATAATTGAACGATAAAAGGTCTAAATACAAAGTTTGGTACCAATCTGATGAAAATTGTACAAGTATGCAAAATCCGAGGTCTACACATAATGATTAAAAAGTAAGATTTATAAGGAGAAATAACAACTTACTGATTCTAGTTAAATTATAAGTTTAATTCTATTCCGAACATACCAAATGTTAGTTATTAAGTTTAGTTTATTTTAATTATTAAATTTGGTTGTTCAAGTTTACGATATTTTATTTAAATTCCTCGTAAAAATGACTTAAAGTAGACCATGAACTTGTGCAAATGTATGCAACATGAAAAAGGAACAATTTCCTAACCTATAAAGAATATTGTTACGAGTAATGGAAAGTATGTGTGTGTCTTTACACCCTTGCAAAGGGTATTATAATTTTACCCAGAAGTTTGCAACGCATAGAAATATTCATTTCCGACCCTATAAACTATATATATTCTTTATCAGGGTGACGAGCTGAGTCGATTGAGCTTTGTCCGTCCGTCTGTCTGTCCGTCTGTCTGTTTCTACGCAAACTAGTCTCTCAGTTTTAAAGCTATCGAGCTGAAATTTTGCACAGAGTCTTCTTTTTACTGCACACTGCTAATATGTCGGAACCGACCGGATCGGATGACTATATCTTATAGCTGCCATAGGAACTATCAGTCGAAAAATGGGTTTTAATGAGAAAAACTTTTTTGTTTTTATTGTTAACGTGTCTCACATCAGCGATTATTAATATTATACGCTTTTACAAAGATTTGGAAGTTTTGGTCAAAATCGGATGACTATATCTTATAGCTGTCATAGGAACTATCGGTCGAAAAGTGGGTTTTATTTAGAAAAATTGTTTGTTTTAATGCTGGCGTTCTTAAACTCTGATGTATTTAAACATTTGCAAGGGTATAAAAACTTCGGCAAAGACGAAGTTAGCTTGGCCTTCTCGTTTTCAAATAAATGGGGGTTTGTTTTTATTTTAAATATTTGCTGTCGTCTGTTTTAAACAAAATGCTAGCAACAACTAACTTTTTCTAGTAGAGCCCATGGTATAATTCCACCATGGTAGAGCCTGAATGACATCCCAATACTTGGCCTACTTGATTTGTCAAATATGTGTCAATTGGGTATAGCCATACCCAAATTAAGTTCATTTCAGATTTGTAGGTCTTCATTTTAACACAATTATCCCGAGCAGATCAATGTTTTATTAAAAACTGGCACGTGCCCGGTTTGCGTTACAGCGCCCCTTAAGAATTCTAAACACAAAACGAAGAAGTGATGCTTACTATCTATCAAATCTTCATTTAGCAAAATTAGCAATTTTTATACCCGTTACTCGTAGAGTAAAAAGGGTATACTAAAGGCGTGCAAATGTATGTAACAGGCAGAAGGAATCATTTCCGACCTTATAAAGTATATATATTCTGGATCAGCATCAACAGCCGAGTCAATATAGACTTGTCCGTCTGTCCGTCCGTCCGTCTGTCTGTATGAACACCTAGATCTCAGAGATGGTAAGAGATAGAGGTTTGACATGTATGGGACAAATGCTTCTTTTATCTGCACGCAGATCAAGTTTGTTTCAAATTTTGGCCACGCCCCCTCCCGCCCCCGCAATTTGGAAAAAAGCGTTATATCTCGTACAATTGAAGGAAAGACGATTTGTACCTTCTAGAGATAGTTAGTAATTAGCAAAATGAATCGAATTGTCGAAGAAATGATAAAGATCGGATGAACGGTTCTCAAGTTATGAGCAAAAAAGTAAACCAAGCCCCCCCGCTACCACCCCTCCCACCCTCAAAAAAATGTTGCATACTTTTCGGATGGTCACACTAAGAAACACTGTTAAACATGTTTTTTCATAAATAACGCGTATATCGAAGTCGGTTATAGCCGACTTTAACTTACGCTCTCGTTGAAAATAGAATCGAAATATTCCATCATATATATCTGTCACTTACTGAATACAGCATTGAAAATCTTTTATCGACCCCTTAAGATGTGTTTTTAGAATTTTATTAACCATGAACTAAAATGAGTTGATTAAAACGGTAAATACATTTTCATTTTAAGCATATTTCCACCAAATGAATTTTCGCTTGTGTAATTTTTCTGTAACTAAAAGCTAATTACATTTAGTATGCCACACCTTCCTCTAATCCTTCACATATCTGAAATCTGTCTGTGAAATAGAAACAATTTTATCTCTCTCCTTTCTCTCCCCTTTCGGACAACCCACAAAAAAAATTCAAATTAGTCAAATATTATAAACTCAAGTTCCATTCGTTACACCACACACGGAAGACTCCTTTTATTTTGTTTCCCCAAATGAAATCTCATGCGATAAAGGACAAAAAAAATAATAGGTACACTAGAGTTCAGCCAACCGCAAAGCAACAAAAATGCCAGGCAAAACTTGAACATGCCACAGAGGGAGAGATTGAGTTGCAACTGTCAAAAATGCAGGTACAAGTTTTTGTGGGCGAAGCTTCTGGAATGCATTGACATATTCATGCACTTGTCCGGGTTTTGTTGGCATTTACATTCTGACATTTGCATATTTCACTATGGATCGGTTAACCAGGGGACTGGAGAATACGGGTAAGTGTATTACAAAAACTAGACGAATTCCAATTAAGTGAGCAGTTGCAAAATGGAATTGGTTTTGATTTGGCCAAAGCGAGTTGCCTACTTTCTGGCGGCAAGAATGCATTTTGCATTGTAAATGTTTGCCTAACCAGTGAAAGCGGCGCCAGCTTCGCAAATGTCAAGTTGAGAATGAACATTTGGCACACACACAGACATCAGCTAATAAATATTTAAAGCGTATGCGTTTTCATTCCACAGACATTGGCAAATAAAACACAAGCTGCCAATGAATTTTTCCCCCTGCTGCTGGTCGCGTTGCTCGACGCCATTTTCGTTTGGCACACGTTGCGTATGAATAATTTATTTAATGAACTTGTAGCCCAGGAGCTGCCAGGGGTCCGAGTATCTACAGTTCTGCTGTTTGTATCTTTGTCTCTGCTGCAGACATGTTATAAAGTACTTTTGTTTTTCTTTTGTTTCGGGCGATTTGTTGTCGGCGAGTGTCCCGCTCCGTTTCGATAGTTGTTTTCGCTTTCTTTTTTTTTTGTTCTTTTCTTATTTCCGTTTTTCTGACAGGCCAAAATATAAGAATACAATTTGGCCATGTGTGTGAGTGTCCAGGGGAGAGAGGGTTGCGCAAGAAATGGCAATTAGTTCTCAGTGGCATACAATTTTAAAGGTGAGTAAGAATTTTGGATGAAGATTCAATCAGTTGATATAGCCATGTCCGTCTGCCGTCCGTCCGTCCGTCCGTTCGTCTGTCCGTCTGTTTCTATGCTATCTCCTCCGTCAGTTTTAAAGCTATCTCAACCAAACTTTGCACGAAGTCTTTTGGTACAAATACGCTGCACATTTGTCGGAACCGGCCGGATCGGATGACTATAGCATATAGCTGCCATAGGAACGATCGGTTGAAAAAGTAGTTTTAGTGAGAAAACCTTTTTTGTTTTCAATGCCATCGCTCCCAACCCTCGTATTTATAAGTTTTTTATGCTTTCACATAATTTCAGCAAGTTTTATGCAAATCGGGCAACTATATAGTATAGCTACCATACAAAAGATAGATCTGAAAAAAAGTTTTAGTATGAAAAACTTTTTTGTTTTCAATGCTATCGCTCCCAAACTCGTTACTGATTAATATGATATGCTAACACATAATTCTGTCAAGTCTGATCCAAATCGGATGACTATAGCATATAGCTGCCATAGGAATGATCGGTCGAGAAAATAGTTTTAGTGAGAAAAACTTTTTGTTTTCAATGGTAGCGTGTTAGTTATAAATATTATCTGTCTCAACACAATTTTAGAGAGTTTGATCAAAATCGGATGAATATATCGTATAGCTGCCATATAAAAAACTGGCAGAAATATATCATGCTCCAGGAAATGGGTTTTTTTGATAAAACCACTATTTTTCAGGTTTAAAATTCTGGAAAAATTTCAGTTGATATTAAAATCTTAGAAAAATAGTTGGTGGAGTCCTCTATCTTTAAAACTGTAGGAGATGAAAAACTTTTTTCCAAATTGGGGCGACCAAAACTTAAAAAAAATATGTGCGCAGATAAAGAAGCATTTGTCCGTTCATGTCGAACCTCTATAATCTTACAATTAATGGTATCCATACAGACAGACGGACGGACGGACGGACGGACAGACGGACAAGTAAATCGACTCCTCGTTGATGCTGATCAAGAATATATATCGTATTCGGAAATGATTCCTTCTGCCTGTTACATACATTTGCACGACTTTAGTATACCCTTTACTCTACGAGTAACGGGTAGTAAAAAATTTCCTAAAATTTTTATAGTTTTGGGCTATAACTTTTAAAGCCGATGATATAAAAACTGATACATATACATGAGAAACACAAAGGACTACCAACAATTATGTTTTAAATTTTTTGCCTCGCAGAAAATTTTCAGACTTATTTAAACTTGGGGAAAAAGGATTATTTCAAAAATAACCACACTTTTAATATTAAAATACAAAAAATTGTACCTCAGCAAAATCACAATCGTGTTTTGTTTTCCGTAACGTTATTCAATGCAGCTCACATTAAAACTAGTTAAAAACTAAGCACTAAACGTGCAGGAATATCTCGTAAACCTGACGTGCTGGGAGAAAACGGACAAATTATTTGAGTTCAGCGGCCAGAAATACTTAAGGAACGGTTGCTAATATCTCTGTTGCAAAAGTTGGCCGGTTTTTGTAAACTTGTGTTATTAATGGAAATTAATACAATTGTCTTCAAATTGTTACAAAACCTGTAAAATGCTAAAATTGAGAACTAGAACTTAATAGTTATTTCAAGAAACAAAAATTGTTAAATTGTAAAAAATGAAGAATCGGCATTGGGCTCGACGGCAAATAAAGCAATGAATGCTATATGCCAATATACTACTACTACTTACTACATACATATTCTGCACACCACCATACTCTTCGACAGGTCGAACAACCATCATAGCCTTGTCCCTTGGATAGAGACCTGCATCTGTGATGAAGGCTATATAATGCTCAATAGAGCAAGTCGAATATGTTCGAAAATGCACTTAGAGGGCGTAAGTGAGAGCAATCAGCTGACTAATTTCTGACAGAAACGGAGTCGACTCCACAACCGTCCAGTCTATATATTTTCTAAATTTATGTTTGTTCATAACTTTTAAAACAAGACACACACACACCACAAAGGAGGAAAGTCGACTGTACTGCTGTTTCAAAAACCTCGAGGTTTAATCATGAGCAGGATTTGCCTATCTTTTGTAAGTTGTCAGAGGCCATCTTATGCCAGAATTGCTATTAATGTTTGGGAATCCCAAAGGCAGCACAAGTGCAACACAGACAACTCCAAATTGACAGAAGACTTCGTCTATGTGTGTGCTACCAATTCGGCCTTTCTGTATTAGCGGGTCAAATTCTCCCCTCAGTTAATGCACTGTAAAAATATTCATTAGTATGTCTTCCAGCAATCCTCATATTACTGGCTCTATCTCTGATATAACAAATATAAGAGTAGAAATAGTGGATAGACTGATACTGCGTGCTGAACCGAACAGCTACAACAAATGCTACAAGGCTTAAAATTATGGGAAATGGTGAACTAGACTTTTATAGCAGCTTTAAAAATTAAATATAACATCTTTTTAGCTTAACACTAATCAATGTGATATTAAGACTAACAATACAATGAAATAAAATTTAAATGCAAAAATTCTAGTGATATGATTTGAGATCAAAGTAGACATCGACTGAAGCAGAGTGTAAAGTATTTAACAAAAATCATCAATCAAAAAAAAGTGGGGGTCTGCTGGTGAAAGAGCAACAAAGTTATCGATATATTTTTGTTGGCGGAAGGGATTTGAATTTTTGCCAACAAACAGTTTAATATAATTAAGAACTGACTATTATATATTTATGACCGTCATCACTAGCACCAACTGCTCCTGGAATTCTCCTTAAATTATCGGCCACGGCGAGAATGTGCACATAAAATCAAATATTCGATGGCCAAATCTTTTTCTCTTGTCGAATCAAACATTTACCATTAAGAAGGACTCCAATCCACGCAAAGAAGGGTCTGAAAATGTTAATTTCAACAGAGTGGCAATGGGCTAAGAGCAGAGACGGGCAAATAAGGACAATTCGTTCCCGTCCCGCCACGATCCCGACCACGGCTGTCCCGTCCCGATCCCGACCAACAAATTTTAATTCAATATCATCGCGCCAGATCCCCTACTCTCGGGTCCCGCTGGAATCCCGTCGCGAGCCCATCTCTAGCTATGAGTCTTTAATGTCTCCTCCTGTTCTTCTAAAGAAATCGTTGTGAACGTCACAAGCGTGCTGCATGCCTACGAATAAGGCAGTGACCCGTTGTGGCCCAGACCAGAAGTATGATGTTTTCCGTTTCCGGTTAAACGAGGACCACGTGACCCTAGCTACAGCGCATGCCGAAAGATTATTCCATCGTTCCGTAACCGGGCGCCAGGTTTCATTCCTTGTGATTATCTTGTATGAGGATTTGGGCATCCCTATCAAGCTCTTCTCTGGGAGGAGCGAATGGTAGGGCCTTGACAAACTGTGTTGAGGTGTCCATGTACCCAGAAGTGGTGGTTACTACGCGTACGCAGGGCTTCTCCTTTTTGGAGTGGCGGCTATTCAAGATTCCCTCCTCCTCCTCAACAACCAGTCTTGCACGAAGTTCCGTGAGCTACTGGCGAAACCACGTCCTCTGCCAATTCATTTATCAAAAACAAAGAGGTTTCCGCATTCATTTTGCATTTCTAATTTCTCTAAATTGCTTGTTTGTTAACCTCTGACAGCTGTGTGCTATCGATAACAAATCATAATCAAGCAATTCTAACAAACTATTTCTTTGTTAGATTCACATCTAACACAATCACGAAAAATAGCAAACATGATTGCGTATCATGCCCGTTCACCAGCACAATCTAACTAAATAGTCGATTTTTTGTCATGTTTTTGCTGCTGAACACGCTCATCTTGTAAATTTCGTCATTTCGTTCCGTGTTATTGCGTGAGAAAAGTAAGTGAAAAAGAGCGGTGTCTAAAAAATTTGAAAAGAAAGGCTTTTTATTGCCTTTATTCAGTCGCTATACCCCCGTGCAGTATACCCACTAAGATAATATTACATACACACATACATACATATATGTATATTGTTCGTGCTTTTTCACCTTATGCCTCTACATACATAGTTGTGAAGTAATATCAAATTTTTATTAAGCAAAATTCACGTCTGCCTACTCCTCTAAATAATTTTAAAGCTTTTAAATTACTTCTTTTTATTTCACAACTACGTATGAGGCTGTACCGTTTCTGTGTGTTGAATATAGCTTTGTGTAAATATAGCTTTGAAATTTCAAAAATTTATCCTTGATCCAAATATCAAATTGCTTATCTGACAAAATGTCACTTTCATATGTTCGATATGTAAACGTCATATATTCGAGCATATTATCTGGGTATTTTTCAGATGAAGCCCCGATTTGATACTAAAAAATAAACAATGATCCAAATAATATTTTTCTAATTTTCCCAAACTTCTCCTTTGGCCCTCGCCCTGTTGCTCTTCACAATGACCTCTGCACATTGTCGCTTTTCCTCGTTTTATTTATTTTTTTCTTCTCTCTGTAGCAAGTGAAATTATTTATTTATAGTTCATTTGCGAGTTGGCATTCAAAGTTGTAATGTGCAACAACATGGAATCGGGGACTCCAACGTTTTGGGAAATTTATGTGTACGGCTAAGTACAACGGCAAATTGACTTTTCTCGGAGGGTCGCATACCTGCCAGGCGGACAATCACACAGTTTTCTGGGGGGTGCTTCCCTCAATTAGCACAGCCATTTAGAGCACAAACGAAGCATTCAACAATGAGGTGAAGGCACTTTTGACTTGCAGCCATTAGGAATTGCAATTCGTAGCCAAGTGCTGACAATTATGCAAGGCAACCGCAAGCTCCAAGCACAAGTCCACTTAATTTAAAATTTTAAAATCCTCTTAAGCAAATTCACATTGACCGCAGTAAAACACACAAAGCCGCAGTATCTCTGGGCCAGTGTCCACTTGATATGACAGCTGTAGATACTTTTGTATCCAGACAGACAACAGCATGTTGTCACATTTAAATATCCTTCAGAATTTACTCAGCACACACACTACAGCCATTAGATTTTCCTGTGTCTGTGGCATTTTGCTTATTTGTTTTCAAGTTTTCATTTCTGTCAAATGTATTTGTATCTGCAGCTGCAGCAGCACTTTATTATGCCCACACATAGAGAGAGAATAGAAAGGGAGACCATCAATTGTATATAACATTTTCAGCAAAACTATCCTTGGCAATTCCTTGTGCTTGTGACAGCCTGAAGTGTCCTGGCCATATTTTGGCATATAAAAGTCAAGTATCTATGGGATACAAATTGTTACAATTAATCAAGTGTGTCAAAATATCATAGGCTATGTGTGGTAGGTTAACCCTTGAAGACAAATCTTAATAGAATGAACAAGTCATAGCAGAGACAAATATATATTTTGAATGTGACAGAACTTGAACGGTCTAAAATGGTTGGTGGAATGGTTGATTTAATTGTATCTGAACTAAATATAAGAAGGAAAACCACTTCTTGAAATGTCAAAGCTTAAATCAAACAGACCGCAAACTGATCCTCTATATATCGAGAGGTTTGGATTCGTCACAAAATAAATTCTTCCTGCAAAACGAGAGGTTATGACCAAGTTCATTTATCAGTGGAAGAGACAATAAATGAGATGCCTTAGAAGGGCACGAACTTTGAGTTTGGGAGCAGTCCAACAACAATAACAATGGAAACAAATAAGAAAGTCAGTCAAGCACGACTGTAATATACGCTGTACCTGCAGTAGCAGCAGGGGCAGGGTAAATTCTTTTCTTCATAACTTGAGAATCGTTCATCCGATCTTTACCATTTCTTCTGCAAAAATCCTAAAAAAAACTTTTATTACTTTATCTCTAAACTTTTGTTTTACAAAACTGTGGGAGATGTGACGTTTTTTTCCAAATTGCTAGGGCAAATTTAAAAATTAACTTGATCTGCCTGCAAGTTTAAGAAGTTTATGTCCCATCTCACATCTCTAAGACTTGTTGGTACATACTGACTGACAGAAAGACGGACATGGCTTTAGGAAATGATTCCTTCTCTCTGTTCCTACTTTTGCACAAACTTATTATACTCTGTTCCTCAGGTACATAGTATAAAACAACCACTATAAGCGAGATTCGATCGCACACACTGCACCTCTGAGTTTGTTATGGTTATACACTTCGAAGCGAGTTAATTGCGACGCAATTTATAATGCGTCTGACTAACGTCAGTTGCCGAAAAAAATTTCGAAGCAATGGGAAGAAGAGCGTGCCCACCGCTGCCCTAAAGTATTTGCGTGGGTGTTTCAGAAAGTGCTCCTGGGCTGCGTTCTTTACTATAAACTTGCATCATTAATTTATGTAATATTCCATTTAGATTCCTATCACAAAATGCTAATTTTTGTCACAAAAGACTGAAATTACCATTATTATTTTTCCGTTAAAACGGTGGAAACTATAATTTGAAATTGATACTTAAGCTCTACACTGTTCTCCCTCCTCCTCTCGCTCATTCTGATGTGGAACACCTTTCTTCCTCTCTTCCTCTTTCTCTCCCTCAATCTTTCTCTTTTGACATTTGGCTAATTGCAAAACTTTCTAAAGGAAAAAGAAAGGAACAAATTTCCATGCATAATCTCTACCAATTTTCTTCCTACCCAAAAGAAACCACAGCAACAGAGGAGAAAAAACGTAGCATAATTTTCTGCGCATTAATAACCAAATGAAGTGAAATTAATTTGAGAAGCAGAGGGACCAAAACATAATGAAAACATATTATTTGACGTTAATTTTCAGCAGCCAAGCACATTTGAATCTAATGAATAAGTGAAAGTAAAAGATGATGACAATAATCATTAGCATATGGACCCTGGTTTGGTAGGGGGGGGGGGGGGGATGAGGGAGCTCATTAAAAATTCCCACAATTACGAGTGTATGCGCAGCAGACTTGGAGGAAAGTAAAAGTTTCGCAGCTGTTGCAGTGGCAGTGGCACAGAGCTGACCCAAATGAAGAGCTTAGTTTTAATTAAATTCTGCGTTTTGCTTGAGTAAAAAGTGGTCGCAGATTTATTAGAAAACGTTGCCGCCTGTCTGGCAGAACCAGACAATGTGTCTCCCCTCCTCCCACTCTGTCCTCTGCTTTGGGTTCTTTGGCATTTTGTCAATGTCAATTGTTGAGTTTTCCATCGTTATTCTTCATATGTTTACTGTTGTTGTTGTTGTTGTTCTTATCGTGGGCGTCTGTTGACTGCGTTTTTTAATGAATTTGTTTGCTGTGAGTAGAATATATTCATTTTAAAAGCGCTTTTACTTCATCTTTCGCTGCGCTTCTTCCTATGGCAAATTATAAAAAATTGCACAGTTTGTTGACATTTGTTGTTGATGACAACAAAATGATGAAACTGTGTGGGAAATGAAAGTAAGGAAAAGAAAAAAGTGCCCGACTTATTTAGAGTACTTGAAATCGCTGCGCTTTAAAGAGGTAAAGCGCCTATCTAAAATTTTATATATTTGGAAATTTTTAGAATTTTTGTCAGGAAAATCCTAAGCAGAAATAGAAACACACATTTTGTTTCTTGGATGTTTGGTAGCGAAGAAAGTATTTAATTTCAACAAACATATAACGTTTGGAGGCGGTATCAGGACAAATAACTCTAGGCAACATAATCCATTTGATAAAAGGGAAGGTGTGGTGGCGATTCTAGATATATTTTCTATTATTTGTTTTGGCAAATAGTCCATCACGTCTGGATTTTTGTAAATTTGAGCTGAAAATGGTTTTAAACGTCTTTTTTTAGGAAAGTATTGGTGAAGGACCCATATATAAGCATGTTCAAACCTTTAATAATATCATCGTAGAGAATAACTTCTTAGCTTTAAAAACACTTACCCCAAACAATTCTACGAATTTTTTGAGAGATTTCAAAATGTTTTCGAAATTACAATTTTTTTTCTGCTGCCCAAAAGTATGCAATGCAAAAACAAAACAAAGCTATCGATTTTTTTTTAAATTTTTTTTTTTAATTTCTTTATTGTTTCCTTAGCCATACTATATACATAGGGTGCATCGATTTGTATGACCCAAAAATGAAAATGGTACCACATATTCACCTTACGGTCAATTTAAGATGTTTTCACTAAGAAACCATGGTTCTAAAATCAATTCTAGATCCCGCTTTTTTTGTTGAACATTTGATTTTTCGAAATGGTTTAGCTACAGTTGTTTGGGTTTTCTTAAAATATCTTTGTGTTTTTGATCCGATCCTGACGAAACTGGTATCAGCACTCTTTGTTGAGACCAGGTCTTTAAAACTTAAAGGACCAAATGTCCTTAAAAGGACAATTTTCTTATTTTATTATTTTAAGATGTATTTATAGACAAATCGTTCACATCAACGATATTTTATTGCTCAAAGGACATTTGAATTGTCCTTAAAATGCATGTAATTGTGGGGGAAATACTAATTCGCTTTAATGTTTGTTTGTATCCACCCTTTTGTTTGAAAATTTTGACAAACTTACTTTGGCTACTGTACTGTTATCGCACACGCAATCAATACAGTCGATCTCTGTATAACGAACCTCCACACAACGAACTTTCTATATACCCAATTTATCAATGGACCACATTTTGTGAGTTTTGCACTTCATATAACAAATTTTTACTAAAACAAAGTGTTTTCTTATAACCCTTGAGACTGTTGTAAGTGAGTCTGACTGTAAATTCTACAAGACAAAGTCAATACAGGGACATAACGGTTAAAAACAATAAACTTCTTTAATTATCTGGTCCAATGTAGCTATTTAATTTAGTTGCATTTGAATTAATTTCCTTGTAACAAAAAGACAGCATATTGATCATTTCAGTTTTACTATTGACTTAAAATGCAAAATATAACGTTTGATTTAATTAAATTATTCTGGTATATGTGATGCGACCCACTGACTGCTATAGGCATTCATAGCGGTACTTGTGGATAAGCGAGATAAGAATTACAGAATATTAACTTATTCCCCTTTAAAACTGCAGCCTACAATAATCACTTAGCATTCAAACAACAAAAGGTGTCAGTAATGAATTTCTCCGCAGCATTTATATCTCGAAAATATATTTTATTATGGACTCATCGGCAATGTCAATTGATTCCTCCAATTTAGAGCCTAGTAATGAGCGGCCAAATTTTTGATCCTCACACATAATTGCTTTTGGCTTGCCAAGTGATTTCAGTGGCTTAATTTGCCAAGTAACCGCGATGTTTTAAAATGCATATTCTTTTGAGTGAAAATACAGAAGGAAAAACTCTGAAAAAGACCACATTCAATTTTTTCTGAAATTGTAGTGGAAAAAAATTGTTCGAATTTCGAGGACTTAACATTGCAATTATTCACAAAAGAAGTGTCGTTAGAAAAGAAAACAGCCTAAACACTATCAAAATGTGTCAAAAATAAGTCGATGACATTTGGGTGCAAACTTCTTAGATAAGTTTAAATGATTTGTTTTATATTGAAGAAGGGAATACACATAAAATGGGTTCCATGCTACTGTGGGGTCATTCCTAATCATCTGCAAGAGTTGCTGATGGATCAAACACAGCGTTCGAAAACTTACAATACCTGAATTATTACCAAATGCTGATGACCTGCGACAACACTTCCGCCCACCACCAGAATCAAACATAAACTATCTGAAAGCGAGGTTTTGACACGTCAAACGTAGAATAAGATACTTTTGGTCAAACAATCTCTGGTATAATAAAAGGCATGATGGTTTGAATTTTGCTATGATGGGGGATAGATTCGGCATTTCCGACAGAGTGGCTTCAGCCATACAATGGCTCTTTTTTCATATTTTTTGCCTTAAAGATGATCGTGGTGACTCCATTATCACGGATAAGTCTAAAGTTGCTAGGGAAAAAAAAACAGCTGTAGAATCAACCTGAAACAATGCAATGATTAGTAATATTCAAGACTCGCTTTTGATGGTAGAAAAATAATTCGTATGTTATATGAGAAAAAGAAGTCATCATCCCAACATGGTAAAAGAAAACCAGCCATAGTAGTTTTACAAGAAACCAGAGGCAATTGTTGGGCTATTTAAAAGTTGACGCTGAAGATGTTTTTTGACAGCAAACTGAAATATTCCTTTTTAAATAAAAAATGAATATTTCGCTCAATCTTATTGGCATTTGCTGCGATGGGGAAGTTACCAACACTGGCACCGAAAAATGGTATTTTTACGAAGATGCGAATTATCGCTGGTAGATCGTTGCATTGGTTTGTTTGTTTGCTGCATTTAATGAATTACTGCTCCGTCATTTGTTTACTGCATTGGACAGTCACCGTACGAGTGGACCACGAAACCTGCTAGTGGAAGTATTATGAAGTTAATAGAAGATTGTGAACAAATTCAGGTTAAAATCGATTTTACCATTTTGTTGGTGCGGCGCCCATTAGAACCTGATAACGAGCAAGCTCTTTCGGACCGACGTAAAATATTTGCACCGAATAGCAAAAGCAATTTCAGATGGTTGTTGTTTAGACGATCGGCCAGCTTAAAACCAGGCAAAAATTTGTCACTCACGTTGGTTAACAAAAGCTAGTCGTCTTTTACGAGCTTACGTGACGACAAATTCACCGTCGGAAAATTTGGAAACTCTAGCAACTTACATTATGAAAGTTTATGTTCCAATGTACTTTAACATCAAGTTCTACAAACCGGTTGCATACGGAAGTGCACTGCTTCGCCAAATTTATAAGGATGACGAGATATTTACCACCAAATCTTCGAAATTGTTAATACTATGTCAACAACAATTCGTATTTTGCTCATCCGAAAGTATTTACTGACCATGTTTTTTGATGACAGAAAATGTATCCGTGAGAGCTATAAAGAAAATTCTTCATTATCGTGATAATCGACCCAACAAAACTAAGAGAGCTGATAAAAAGCATTCTATTAATTTTGATTGTTATATTATAGAAATGGTTAATGTAGAGGACGACAGTATTTTATCCGAGCCCCATTTACTGCTAGCATCTCCGCATGAGCACTTGTTAGAGTACATAGAGTTCGACGATCCACCATTACCTGTTCCAGAATTCCTTTACATATTCAAGCTACTGAAAGATGTGTGCAGCTGCTAACTACTGTTTCCCAACGGGTTGCAGAAAAGTCCCGAGAAGATGTAATGGCAGTTGCTATCAAGTCGGGCAAGAATAAAAAATTAACAGCAAAAAGGACTTTCAGTTAAATGTGTTTTTTTCCAACAAAATACCACGAAAAAACAAAAAAAAATCATATAAATGCAACTTCCATATTTAGAAATTAATATTCTACAATTACATGTGCATTATTTTAAGGGACAATTCAAATGTCCTTTGAGCAATAAAATATCGTTGATGAACGATTTGTCTATAAATACATCTAAAATAATAAAATAAGAAAATTGTCCTTTTATGACATTGGTCCTTGGGTTTTAAAGTCCTGGTCTCAACAAGAGTGCTAATTACACAGTTTCGTCAGGATCGGATCAAAAACACAAAAAAGATATTTTAAGAAAACCCAAACAATGGTGGTTAAACCCATTTCAAAAAATTCAAATTTTCAACTAAAAAAGCGGGATCTAGAAATTGATTTTAGAACCATGGTTTCTTGGTGAAAACATCTTAGAATTGACCGTAGATTACGAATATGTGGTACCATTTTACTTTTAAATCGATGCACCCTA